>CAMTDV010000030.1:67588291-67622470 GCA_947069175.1 Scalesia atractyloides
CAATATTGTTAAATAATTACATTATGTATAAATTATAAATTACGTTTTGCAGGTCCATCAGAAGAAGTGGTCCGAAGCAGTTCAAAGTCTTCAGCAGGCCATCAGAGGATATCCTACATCTGCTGATTTATGGGAGGTTTGTAACATCACTTCAGAAGATTATATTATGTCTTCTTACTTTTGGTATTTACTCATATTAGTCCCTCAAATTTCTCCTTTTACTTTTTAGGCCTTAGGTCTTGCCTATCAACGATTAAGCATGTTCACCGCAGCTATTAAGGTACTTCATCAGAAGTAATGATTTCTATTTTTGCATTCTGAGTTTCTGGCTTTGTATATTGTTTTGGATGTATATTTCGGAAATAGTTGATAGTTTATTTTTTTTATATGCTTACTTTATTGATATAGAGCAGATTATTTATCTGTTGCAATGCTTTCCCTAACCTTTTGAATTATTTTATACATTTGATCACTTATACTCGACTTGTTACCTAATAGTCATATGGTCGAGCTATTGAGTTGGAGGAATCACGCGTGTTCTCTTTAATTGAGAGTGGATATGTGTTCATGATGATTGGTTCACATCGAAAGGTAATTTCTGGCCATTTCGCTGTATGATTCAACATATAGTTTTATTTATACCGTATGTTTGGACTTTGGACACTTATTAGCTGTTTATTTTTAGGGGTCACACATTCAGTTGTTGTATAACTAGCTGCAACAAAACTGATTATCAAAAGATAAAATGAAATCTAATTATGCTTTGTTTTAACCTAATTTGAGAAACTTTAATAACTAATTATATGGTTGAAGGGAGTTGAGATGTTTCAACAAGCTTTACAAATAACACCTGAAAATTTAGCTGCACACTACGGTCTTGGATGTGCGTTTCTTGAGTTATCGAAAGAATGTATAAGTTCAGGTGCGTTTAGATGGGGAGCTTCAATATTAGAGGTAAATTGATTCTTAAAATCTTAAATGGTATTTAAGTTTAAATTTTATACGACACCTAAAAAGCCTCTTTGAAATCTATATAAATCTGTAGGAGGCATCAAAAGTTGCAAAGGCTGGTACATATTTGGGCAAAAATGTTTCATGCATGTGGAAGTTGCACGGTGATATTCAGGTATACCTATATTAAGAATGTTTGAATTGTGTTTAATAATACAATATACAACTAACAAGGGTAAAATTTGCTGAAAAGGAAATGTGTTTAAAGGGTCGAAAGTCGCCTAAAGGTTTTTTTTAAGCACACAACGTACTAAATTCCTTTTATCATTCCGTAAAGTAGTTTCAACATGCCTACTGACAAAGATGGCTTTAAAAACTCGGAAAGACAAAAATACCCTTGTATGGATTTATAAAGCAGTTTCAGTATATGGGTAGCCTTGACCAAAAAGTTGAATAATTTGGACTTTTAAGAACAGTAAAAAGGTGTTTCATGTCTATACAACTTGACGTGGACTGTCTTGACCCGCACATAATAACCTTGTTTGGATCCAAACCCATTTTGACCCATAACCAACCCGTCTGACCACCTCTAGTTATTCTTATTTGCTTTTAAATATAATAACTCTTGTCCTGGTTCTAGTCTCATGGAAGTTCTTTATATACGATTTGTTTTGTCCGTTACAGATATCATATGCAAAGTGTCTGCCCTGGATGGATGAAAATCCTGCGCTAGAAACCGATAAAAAAGTTTTGTCGGCTTCCATAATGTCATGGAAAAACTTGTGCTTTTCAGCTGCACTGGGTGCCAAACACTCCTATCAACAGTCTCTGCATTTGGCCCCGTGGCAAGCTAACATCTACACCGATATTGCAATCACTGTAGATGTCATTAACTCTTTTAAGGACACTGAGAAGCGTGATCTTATTCAAGGGTAATTTTTTATTGGCTTTTTTGAGTCTTCAGGATGTGGCAGTTTCCACCCGTTATAGTGATATGGGTTCTTTTTGGGTACAGGGAATTACCTGAGAAAATGATAATAGGGGGATTATTACTCGAGAGTTGCAATAATGAGTTCTGGGTTGCATTGGGATGCTTATCACATCATGTGGAAATGAAACAACATGCTTTTATCAGGTCGTTGCAGTTGGATGTATCATTAGCTGTTGCCTGGGCATATCTCGGGAAGGTAATTTACTTATTTTTTTCAAATTTTCTGTAGAAGAGTATTTTTTTTTTGTTGAGATTTGTCGTTTTTAGTACCGAAATACGTAGCATAATATATTTGGTAGTATTGAGTAAGTAGGGCTAAACGTTGACCTTTTACAGCTTTACAGAAAACAAGGTGAAAATAGTTTGGCCCAGCAAGCATTTGATCGGGCCAGGAGTATTGATCCTTCTCTTGCGTTACCATGGGCTGGCATGTCGGCTGATATGTCCATCAGGCAAGTTTATTTGTTTATAAAGATTTGTGTAATATACCTAGTATAATGCTTTGCGCCTGTATTATTACAGAATTATAGAGGGAAAATATAATTGAATATAGTTATATATTAGATTTGTTTACAAATTTTGGCTTACAAACTCATCTTGACCAACTGTATGTGATTGGTTCATAGAAGTTTGTAAACTTTTTTTGTAAGTATAGCGTTTCTTGTTTTTAAATAAGCTCAATTTTCAGGGCGCTTAAGCCAGATGAAGCTTATGATTGCTGTTTACGGGCTGTGCAGATACTACCAGTACTCTCTCTCTCTCCTCCCTCTGTTTTTTATGCGTAGAAGTAATGGGTCAAAGCAGGTCTATTTAAGTATGGGTCAAAATGGGCTGGGTCGGGTTAGGTTGACCCAACAACCCTCTTTGCTTACTTTTTGATAAATGATTAGTGTGTTGGTTATGATAAAAATTAGTTTTATGAAAATATTACTCTGAATATACGGATAAAAACAATTTAGGGGGTAAATGCATTAAACATAGCCTTTAAGCTGCTTTTAACCTGTTTGACCAGTTTTTCATTTAGCAATTTATGTTGCAGTTTTGTGTAAGGTGGAGCGTGGCTGGATAAAATTTGGCTTAAATTATTTATTTATTGCATCTATTCTTGAATCCTTTAACCAAATTTTGTTTATTTATGTAGTTCTTTCTATTAGTGAAAGTTGTTTCTATATCTGTTCAGCTTCCAGAATTTCAAATGGGTCTTGCAAAGCTTGCTATTCTTTCTGGTCAACTTTCATCTTCAGAGGTACTACTAGTCAACTTTCATTGCGATCGCCCACACACTCACAGTTCCACTAAATAAAATATTGTATTGTTATTTTATTATTATTATTATTTATTATTATTATTATCTTTAATTTTTTTAATCATTTTCACAGGTATTTGGGCCCATACGTCAGGCCTTGCATCACGCACCCCATTATCCTGAAGCTCACAATCTTCTAGGGCTTGTATGTGAGGCAAGAGGTGATCATCTCTCTGCTATTACGTCTTTTAGGTTAGCACGTTGTGCAGTCAACATTTCTTCTGGGATTCTCAAAAACTCCTTGATATTTCAATCAATTTGGCGAGGACATTCTGTAAGGTAATTTTCATTCACCTTTTTTGTCTTTTCTCGATAAATCGTTAATAAGTTCTAGCACGATGGGTGGGCTTGATTACGGGTAAAGATAGCTTTTGGGTGAAATTCACTTTTTAATACAGTGATCTGGAAGTGTTGAATTGACCCGCAAACACTTGTTCCATCTTCTAAGGTGCCATTTACATAAAATAGGATCATGTGGTCGCTACAGTTCTTTTATAGAGTCGACGTCATTAATCTTTTTGTACTGTTAGGTCATTGAAGTTAGAAAATGTTTTCACTTTTGTTTTTTCTAAATAATGACCAAAAACCCTTCAAAAGATCGTTGTTATTGATTAAGAAAACATTATAATAATACTTTAGTATGTTATTATTGTTATTAGTAGACAGATAGGGCTGAAAAAATCATTTAAGGCTTGACGCGTGAATCAATTTTATTAAAAAACAGTATAATAACTTTAAGGGTATTTTGGTCATTTTATAGTTTATACAGTAAATACCCAATTATAACACATTTTTCACTTCAGTGACACCAATGGCATATGAAACGTTTAATGGCCCTCATGAAACATTAGTGGAAGCTCATTGTTATTTTGTCAATTTGTGTAGTTACCCTTTTTAATAGTTATATTAACTTATCAATGTGCTAGCTATGATTACAAAGACTATTCGTACAGTAATAATAATTTAAATCTTGTATAAAATCATATAGGAGGCTATAAAAGCTTCATTTTACATGGATTTCAGGCTGGCAAAGCTTACGAAGCGGTACAAGAATGTGAAGAGTTAAAGAAAAAAGGCGTTCTTGATTATGAAGGTTTGCATATATACGCTTTATCTTCATGGAAACTTGGCAAAAACGACCAGGCTTTGTCTGTAGTAAGAATTTTAGCCGCACGCGTTAAATCATTGGAACCAAACCTCGCTTCTTTATCCATAAGTTTTATATGTAGATTACTTTACTATATTTCTGGGCGAGAATCAGTTATTACAAGCATTCTGAAAATGCCCAAGAGTTTGTTTGAAAGTTCCAAAGTTAGTTTTGTGGTATCCGCTATTCATATTCTCGATCAAAGCAATCAGCTTGAGGCAGTTGTTTCAAGTAGTCGATCTTCGCTTCTAACTCATGATGAAATTACCGGAATGCATTTTTTGATAACGTTAAGTAAATTGGTACGCTTCCGTATTTATCTGTTTCCCTTTTTGTTCATTGTCAAGTAATGGGTCAAATGACTACAGAAACATATTGTAGGAATTAGAGTAAAATGCCATTTTCGTCCCTGGTTTGCTTTTCTGCATCTGGATCCAAAAGGTTTGAAATCTTGCCATTTTCATCCGGCTCGTTAACTCCATCCATTTTTCTTCGTTAAGACATGGGTATATTGTCTTTTTTGTTAATTTAAAGGGCAATTCGGTCTTCTTCACTTTATGTACAAGCATTTAGCATAATGTACAAGTATTCAAAAAAAAGATGAAAACACCCTAAGTCAACAAAAAGACGAAAATAACCCTGCCTTAACGGAGAAAAATGAATGGAGTTAACGAGCAGAATGAAAAAGGCAAGATTACAAATCTTTTGGATCCAGATGCGGAAAAAAAAACCTTTGGACGAAAGTCGCAAAACTGGCCAAACCTCATGGACGAAAATGGCTTTTTACTCTAGCAATTATAATTTATATTTTGGAATAAAACGATGTAGGAGGTTGTATGTATTAATTGACTTTGGCAACATTAAACACATTCTACTCGTTTTGACCCGTATATATTATTACCATACTAATCAAAATCTATGAATAAAAAATTAGAAGGTTATATATACTAAAGATTTTTGGTGACTTTGAACATGTGACACTATCCTAATTTTTTTGGATCATTAGACTCATGTTTGGATAAAGTACAACACAAATTGATCTGTTTATTTTATAAGTAAACGGGTCAAAATTGCCACAAAGTTTTAGTATTCCAAATTTGAGGCAACCAATGAATTTGTAATTTATTTTCTTGCAGGTAAAAAATAGCTCAGAGGATTGCTTGGGGATTCAAAATGGAATATATCACCTTAGAAAAACTCTCCATAAATACCCTAACAGTTATATGCTAAGGTAAATCATATTGATTGTTATAGTATTTACTAATAGTTTGTGAAATAAGTTCTTACACAAATTTGTTGCTAAACAGGAATTTTCTTGGATATTTATTAATATCTAGCAATGAACGGAAAGATACTCATTTGTCAACTAGATGCTTTACTGTGACGTGTGCCACATCAGCGTGTCCTGAAGACGAAGGTTTCAAACGCGCACCTGAAATTCTTGGTGCAAGTGTGGTCGCTTGCTATACAACAGGGAGTTTAAATCATAAATACTCTTTTCCTGCCTGTAAAGATCAATCGCCATATCAGCACGGATCACTTAAACTACTGCAAAAGTATTCATCATTTTCCATTACATATTTCTCCGAGTAAATTGCCATTTTCATCCCTGAGGTTTGGCCAGTTTTGCGATTTCGTTCAAAAGTTTATTTTCAGCAACTGGATCCGAAAGGTTTGAAAATTTTGCCATTTTCATCCAACTCGTTAACTCCATCCATTTTTCTCCGTTAAGGCAGGGGTATTTTTCGTCTTTTTGTTAACTTAAAGGGCAATTCGGTCTTTTTCACTTTATGTACAAGCAGTTAGCATAATGTACAAGTATTCAAAAAAGACGAAAATACCCGTAAGCTAACAAAAAAGACGAAGATACCCGTCTTAACAGAGAAAAATGGATGGACTTAACGAGCCGGATGAAAATGGTAAGATTTCAAACCCTTTGGATTCAGATGCGTAATAACAAACCTTTGGACGAAAGTCGCAAAACTGGCCAAATCTCAGGGACGAAAATGGCATGTTACTCTATAGTTTTAAAGCTTATCATTCCCTTCTGGTTATACTTCAATGATATGCTGTTATATTGTGACAGGTGGTACCATCAAGAACCATGGAATAAAAATGCGCGATATCTGTTAATCCTCAACTATATGCAGAAGGCCCGCGAAGAGCGATACCCGCAACATATACGCACAGGACTCGAAAGATTAACGAGCTTGGCCCTTTCAGACGAATCCCGTCACTATAAAAGATTCCAACTTCTAATTTGTGCTTCTGAGATAAATTTACAAAGCGGAAACATTATCGGCTGCATAAATCACGCTACAAATGCTTCAAACATTTCCGTCCCTGACGGGTATCTTTTCTTTGCGCACTTGCTATTATGTCGGGCCTATGCTGCAGAAGATAACCGGCCCCGTTTACGTGAAGAGTACGCGAGATGTTTAAACCTGAAAACGGATTATCATATTGGTTTGATAGGGTTAAAATATATCGAATGCTGGCATGGGCTAGCGGAAGGAAATGATAATATAATTGAATTGAAGTTTGAAGAATGTTCAAAGGATATAAAGTATTCGTGGAATGTTTGGATGGCAATATTGAAATTAGTTCAAGGTTTGATTGCTGTTTGGAATGGAGATTTTGTTGGTGCGGAAGAGTTGTTTGCACAAGCGTGTTCGTTAAACGGTTATGAAAGCTGTCTGTTTTTGTGTCATGGTATGTCTCATCACTGATTATAACAACGTTAAGTAAATGGGTTGAAATTGCCACCTCATCATAGTTCATGTTTGGATACAGGTGCTGTATGTATGGAACTTGCTAGACAAGAATGCAATTCAGATTACTTGTTGCTTGCAACTGGAAGTTTGAAGAAAGCTAAAGACACTTGTGGGGCCCCCTTACCTATCTTGCAACTGTTACTAGCACAAGCCGAAGCGAGTCTTGGATACAAAGGTCAATGGGAACGGTACCTTCAGCTTGAATGGTTAACTTGGCCTGCAGGTTTGAATTTTACTTTATTGATAAATTTTGTTTTTTATTTTAGAGTAAAATGCCATTTTCGTCCCTGAGGTTTGCCCATTTTGCGACTTTCGTCCAAAGGTTTGTTTTTCCGCATCTGGATCCAAAAGGTCTGAAATCTTGTCATTTTCATCCGACTCGTTAACTCCATCCATTTATCTCCGCTAAGTCAGGGGTATTTTCATCTTTTTTCGAATATTTGTACATTATGCTAAATGTTTGTACATGAAGTGAAAAGACCGAATTGTTCTTTAAGTTAACAAAAAAGACGAAAATACCCCGGACTTAACGGAGAAAAATGGATGGAGTTAACGAGCCGGATGAAAATGGCAAGATAATAAACCTTTTGGATTCGGATGCGGAAAAACAAACGACGAAAGTTGCAAAACGGACCAAACTATAGGAACGAAATGGCATTTTACTCTTTATTTAAATTAAAGCAATCTAGTTGGCAACTTTTGATCCGTTTGGCATGTTTGAGCCATTAGAGATATGTACAACCCAATTCGGCCATTCTTAAGTAACTTAAATTTTGTTTTGTTCTTATAAATGTTGTTTGGCATGTTTGACCCATTAGAGACATGGTACAACCCACCCAATTCGGCCATTCTTAAGTAACTTAAATTTTGTTTTGTTCTTATAAATTTGATGACATACGTGCAGAGATGAGGCCGGCTGAGATCTTTCTTCAAATGCATTTGCTTTTAGGACCGTTGGATGACAGTATGCATTCTGCATCAAGAGCAAAACAATATCAGAAAAATCCGTTACGATGGATTCTTCAAGCGATTCACTTGAATCCGTCTTGTTCAAGATATTGGAAAGCTTTGCAGAAATTGTAATTAATTTTTTCTTCTTATAGTTATGCTTTGTGTTAGATTTTAAACAGTTACTGTATCTTTATATTATCTGTTCAATGTAAAACCAAACCATTAATATTTGAGTTTAGAAAAAAAATGATATTTAAATTGGTTGTCATGAAGAGAAGACCGGGGTTTAAAACTTAGCATGATATAGATTAAGATTAGTTTGATGTAATTTAAAAGTAGCAATGGAGTAACATTCGCCCTTGGGAAAAATGTACTTTGGTCACATGAATCTTGAACTTAATAATGTAACGTACTTCTTTTGATGATGATGGTTAAGAACCTTGCACCAACACGTTTGAATTTTGATATATAAATTATCAATTTGAACAACTTGTGGATTGGTTGTAAATGGGAATTCTTTTAAAATATTTATGTTACGTTTAAATGTTTAATATAATTTTTGGAACCATTTTCAGAAACGAAATGAATATTCTTACAAAGTATGATTTACAAAATGAGTGATACATTAACCATTTTATATAGGAAATTGTTCAACTGTTATCATTTGATGCAACTAACTCAATAACCAAAAAAATGACATTATGTAAATTTAAAACTTGCTATAGCTTGTAAAGAAGATGTGGTAATTATCACTGTTCTCGGCTATCACATTAATAATATCAAATTGTATACAACTAGGTTTATGCCCGCGCTCCGCGGCGGGTATGCGCGGTGGGAATTTTCTTAGTACCGTCCGCTCGTATGAAGTCAAAAATCGGTATAACAACCGGAAGAGAAAGCCCAAATGTAGTAGCGTTAGCAATCTAAAGAAAACAAAAGATAAAATAAAGTGGTAGTGTAACCAAAGGGTTATCAACATGTGCTCGGTATTGGACCAAGATAATAAAAAACGATTGTTTCGGATTGGTTAAAACCGAACCGCGTCAACGCACAAACATAACTTACTCGTTTTAAAACCCTTAATACTATATAAGCTTTCATGTAATTTTATAAAAATATAAGCTTTAATGTTATACATAATACCTTATCACATTTCATTTAATAACAAAAAAGGAAAAAAAATATAACTACTTTATGTTCGTGCATTTATGACCCCTTTTTTCTGTGACAATCGCCACCAAATTAGGTTAACAACTTTAAAATCTGATTTCATAACAATCTTGTTGTCTTAAGTGAGTCTACTTTGTGTTAACATAGTCTTGATGATAGACAAACATACTAGATTTAGTAGAAAATGATAAAGTAAACCCTAGATGCACCCTACTAATTATAGAAACTTTATGAACTTGATAAGCATTGGTGAATAACCAGTAATTGTCCAAATAAAGATGTTTCATTCAATCATACTTCAAATATATCAACATATACTATATTAGCTAACTAAACTCAAAAATAACGAAAGTTTCCCTAAATGAAGCTTTATTTACAAAACCGACAAATGTTGCGTATGTATTACAATATACTTTAAAGCCTAATTAATTAAAGTTTGTATTTGATTAACAAACAACAACAACAACAACAACAACAACAACAACAACAATAATAATAATAATAATAATAATAATAATAATAATAATATCAACTGTTATTAATTCGAAAAATATTAATTTATTTCATTAAAATCCTTTAATTTTATATAAAACACCATATTTATCTTCAAATCACAACTAAACCTACAATTATCTTAAATTAAACATTTTAACCAAATCTAATCTCTAAACCACTTATTAAAAAGTGATTTTAAACCCTTTTGACACACCAACTTTCGGTCCATATACAATTATTCCTAACTAATTTAATTCAAAATTTGAAGATTTAAAAGTTGTATTGTAATTCGAACACCTTAAGCCTCAAGTTACATATAATCCTTATCCCTTTAAGCATTAAAATCGTCCCCTGCCTTTTCCCTCACCTTTAATCACAAATTTCGATCTCTTGGTCTTCATAATTTTGAAATCTAACATCTCCATATCTCTCTCTCTCTCTCTCTGATTCGTTTGGTGTAACATCCGCAAAAGAACGGATTCTAGAAACCGACTCATTTTGTAAACCGTGTCCGAAATAAAATAAATGAAAATGGGAATTATATTATTATTTATTATTTCTAATAATTTCGTATATTTATTTAATTATAAAAATAATTCAAGTTTTAGTAACAAAATTTTATAAATATATCCAGCTAACTCCGTTAGATATGATAAAGGAAAACAATTAACAAAGTTAGATTGGTGAGTTAATGGCGTTGTAAACTTAGGGGACAAAAAATACAAATAAACCAAACCCTTCCCCTGATACATGCACTACACACGCCCCAAACACCCCCTCCCCCCACTCATCCTTTTTTTTTTCTTCCCCACATGTTGGAGCGTGAACTCCACTTGCCTTCTCCATTTTTCCCAACCCGGCTCCAAACCGCGAGCCGGCTGCCCTACTTGATCGTAACCCACTATTTTCACGTCGTTTCAGATCCAACTCGGTCTCGTTTGACTCACATTAATGGCAAGAAAAGATCTATAATATCAAATTGATTCATATAAACCCATAACTAATCCTTTTAAATCGAAATTAAAACTCCATTAAAGCTCCAAGAACTTGAATTGGCTTTTAATGAATTCGTCAACCTTAGCTTGTAATATTTATACCAAATGAATCCTAGTAGCTTTTCTTATCATTCGCCACTCTCCAATCTTGTTCACAACCACTCAAATTCACGAATTCAGAGCAAGAAGAATCTAGGGCTCGTTGCTTTATCACAAGATTTATCCCTCAATTCTTGACAAAGTCATGCGATTCTTGAACCTAATCTTTTTAGTTTTTAATGCTCTACAAAAGCCCTCTATCCATTTATGTGAAAGAGGGCAAACGAATTCAAATTTAGATTATTGTGATTCTAGGGTTCTTGAACTTGCAATTTGGGACTTTTTAATCTTGAATTATGTTTTCATGAAATTTTACTTGCTAACTTGCTAGATTATTGTGATTCTAGGTTTCCTCTAGGGTTTCGGTTGCACGGATTCTACGAAGTTGGAAACCGAAGATGGAAGGGCACAAATGTATTTGGCTATGGTTTTTTTGGTGTGTCGACTTGGCCCGGACACAAGGTGCTAAGTTGCTTGAACTTAGCGGTGAGGCCAGTGTTATCGCTCCCGACTTGTTGGATGTTCCAAAACTCGTTCTCGAGTTTTTTGCAGCTCGTGGGGAGGACAAAACTCATCGTTCATGAGTTTCTTGAGTTCGATCCAAGTCAAAGCGTATGCTGCTTTGTCTCTGTGTACATTACGTTCAACGGTCCACCAAAAGAGTGCTCTTGGTCGGAAGACGCCGGTGGTGTTGGTAGTGCGAAGATGCTCGGGACACCCACTTTGACGAAAGGTAACCTCGATGGAATCAAACCATTGGAGCATCTTCGTCGCTCCTTCTTCGTCCGTAAACGCCATCGGGTTGCGAGAGTTGAATTGCTTAAAGGTGAAGGTTGACTTGGGAAGGTCAACCGAAACATTAGGGGAGTCAGTGTTGTTCGGGAAGTGGGTGGCGTTAACTTTGCTAACTATGTCGGGTATAACCTTAGCCATGAATTTCATCATTTCTTTCTTGGACATCGACTCGGACTTTGACTTGGAGTTCCTCTTAGAGGTTGAGTTACGCTTGGAAGACATCAATAAGATCGATTAAAAGAAAGAATGAGACTTGATCATAAAATGCTTGAAAATAAGGTTTTGTTTGTATGAATGAGCATAGTAGTATTTCACGTAGCACGTAAGTTTCACATAGTCCACATAGTATAACACGTATTCATTTCGTATAATCATGTATAAAGGCGATAATAATTGTAAATTTAGTTTGTTCTCGAATATTAGTATTGTTTTGGATTGCGAGTAACGTGCGATTCGTGTCTTCGGTGTTGAAATGAGAAACCTATCAAGTGTAAAACACATAGAATTTGATATAGCATAAAAGAGATTCAACGTATAGCCTGGAGTGTCTTGGAACGAAACTAAGACTATTCCAAAGTGGTCGAAATCCTTTTGAGTTAGGAAACATGCTTTGGCCTAATAGATAGATTACTATCACCGAGGAACGGTTAACGGTATTCACCCTTCCAGTTACTACATGTCCCTAGTCAATCGAAAATTCAAGACTTTGGCGGGATTGAAAATCGAAGAGTGGGACTAGTTATCAAGATGCGGGTTTCACCCCTAACTTGACAACGTCGTACCCTAAGTGTGGTTAGTTCTTACTGAACAGGTTAAGTAAATAAATTCTGACTCGTTAGTAAGGGTCCACTAGAGTAAGAATGGGAAATTTTCCATCAAGATATGGGTATCACTCCTAACTTGATGGCATAATTTCGTGGAAAATCAAATAATGCGGATTGAGGGATTTCACCAAAAGGAGGGTTTTCACGCCTATTTTGGTGAGATCGTCTTGTTTGTGAATTACGAGTGGCTTCACGTATTCATGTGTGTATTGTGGTTACCTTATGAAAGGCATGTATAGATTAAGGCAAACGAATAGATAAGAATACAAATAGGAAGAATTTAAGTATTTTAAGCATGAAAAATCAAGAATGGTCGAGTATGGGTACTTAGACTATAGACTAGGTCAAATCATGGCAATTTTTTCCTAATTCCCTAGAGTTAGGGCTCTGATACCAATATGTCACACCCTAACCGATGGCGGAAACATCGGGGCGGGACAAAATATATTGCAAGAGACTTCATAACGACTATTTGTGAAAATATTAGAATAATCAAAATTTCTTTCATTACTAAAAGCAAAATACAATGTTTGGAAGCAACTTACAACAACATATAACATGAAATCAAAATACAAACAAGTACTAAAATTTAAAGGTGCGTTTCTAGTCTCCCTACTAGATTTCTTTCAACGTACATCATCAATTTCCTGTAATACATATTAGAGTACATGTCAACACATAAAGTATTGGCGAGTGATGTACTGCAAAGTACATGTGTTTATAGTGTATATTTTGGTCAGTTTTTAGGTAGTTTGAGTCTAGTTTAGGTTAGAATTTTGATACTACTGACGTTAAGCTTTGATTTCAGGTCCCGTTGCTTAAAGTGATGATAAACGAGTTAAAACGAGCAGTTTGGAAGAAAAACGGGAGTCGTACGCGAGTCGGAAAGCCGAACGTTGGAAGAAAAATAAGATAGCAGAGCAGGGGGCGCCGCCATACGCGACGCCGTGGGCATCTACCCGTCGCGTAACGCGACGGGGGTATTTTTGTAGCCAGTTTGTTTCGTTTCGGGTTTTTGATGAGTGTTTCGGCGTATAAATAGAACGAGTTGCCTGCGGTGTTAGGGTTATGGATTTTGAGATTTCTAGAGCTTATTTTGGAGGTGAATTAGCTGCGGTTGAAGGTTTTGAAGCACAGGAATCAGTTAGTTAAGCGAAGATTGAAGATTGAAGATTGAAGACTAGCTCGGGTTTTACAATCCTTGTTTGTTTGATTTCTCTTTTCAGAACTTGTAACGATGAATTCCTGTTTCATTAACCTTGTTTTGCTTTCGTTGATAACCATGCTTGGCTAAACACTTAACTGCCTAGACTATGATGAATGGATTTAAATAAATTTTGAACCTTTTTCAGTTAATTGTACGTTTTTA
This sequence comes from Scalesia atractyloides, assembly GCA_947069175.1. Lineage (NCBI taxonomy): Eukaryota > Viridiplantae > Streptophyta > Magnoliopsida > Asterales > Asteraceae > Scalesia > Scalesia atractyloides. Next base: position 67,602,159 of record CAMTDV010000030.1, read on the forward strand.
TCGGTTGATTGTGTTTTGTAAAAAGGTTTAGTGGATTGATTTGGTGTGTATGCGTGCTTTAATTTGGTTTATTGTTATCTATTGCTTCGTATGAATCTTGGTGGTTGTCTGCTACGGAATAGGTTCATGCTAGATCTTTGACTTTGTGTCTTTGACCTTTAGGGTGAATTGTGTAACATCCGTCAAAAACCGGGTTAACCAAACCCGCTTCGTTTATTAACCGAACATCCAGTTAAAAAATTTTCGTTGCGTATTTAATGCTTAAATTAATTTTATACGATACATAATTAATAAATATATTAGAATATAAAATTTATAATTGAAAATTTATTAAAAATAATGAAATAAAAATAATATGCTGATGCCGGGTTTCGAACCCGGGTCAGCCGGGAACCTCAAAGCTTTAACTCTCACACATCCAACCACTCCGCCACTTGTGCCTTTTGATGATATTTCAAAACAATTAATTCAAATAACAAAACTCGATTTCAAAAACAGTCAACGACGCGCCCATTTCGCAGTCGCCGGAAATCCCGACGACTTCGCCAATTGTTGTCGGTTTCTTGTGACTTAACGTGCGTATTAACACCTACATCGGTTATAACCGATGTCCAGTTCCGCGACATCAGTCATAACCGCCGAAGAATAATTGACCAACGAATCAAGACAGAAATCGGACCCAATTCATCGATATTCTTTCCTATAAATACACACCCTAGCCTCTGGTAATCTTTTCGCTCAAAATCGCACCAATTCTCGAAGCAATTTCACTCGCCGGAACTTTTCTGCCATCACCGGACTTTCGCCGGAAAACCGAGACTCACATCAACACGGTAAATACCTCGACTTTTTCTGTTTCATTCCATTGTTAGACCCTTACTAACATCAATCCATCACCCAGAATCAATCCCAGACGACGTTGCCGGATATTCTGTACTCGCCGTAAAATCGCTGGAATTTCCTAACTCACGCTGTTAATCGGTATGATCAACTAAACCTCCTGTTAATCATGGTTTAGTAACTCAATTTCATATCTAATCAATCAAAACTGTTAATTGATCCGAACAGACAAAGTTCACAAACAGAGTCGACGAATCCTTGCCAGAGTTCTGAGAAAGACATCTAATTCGGTACAATTTTCCCCAAACCCTCTCTGTCCATTGCATTTCAATCGCTGATAACTTCCGTTGATCGAGTTAAACATGAAACTGTTGATTAATTATTATCTGTGTTCTTGAGCGAAGAAGACGAAGTCGTTTATGTTTATAAGATTAATTAAAATCAATATTATGAACGGGTTAGACACACAGTCCAGCGGTGGACTGTGTGCAAACAATACACATACGTCTCGAGTTCGATTCCTATCACGACCCTATCCTCAGAAATAAAAATGTTTTTTTTAAAACCGAACCGGGTTAACTCACAGTAAGATGTTAAGTATAATAAAAACCGGAATATTTACCAGGTTAGACACACAGTCCAGCGGTGGACTGTGTGCCAAACTAAACCACAGGTCCCGGGTTCGATGTCACACCCCGACCCGCAGCGGATAAGGTGATCGGGGCATGATTGGGTTATCATCAAAGCTCATGACATTTATTAAGCGTTTCATATTCATTAATACAAATTAAATGGAAATTTACAATAAGGGTTACAACTGTTCTAACTAACAATCTAAACTTCTTGGTTCTCTTCTAAGGCATATCCTATGTTTTCCTTGCTTCAACCTGTTCACCTGTATCATGTGTAAAAGGGTTTTTGGATCAACATAATGTTGGCGAGTGAATCCTATGGAAAACATTTGAACAATTTATTTAACTTGATTATGAAATATGTGCACAACCAAACATGAGTAAAAATAGATGTAACTTAATCAACAATCATAAGATGTTAAATGAAACACTCATGAACAATAATGGAACAATTAAAGGCACGCGATGCTCAACTCGTCTCTCACGAGGAACTGAGGGGCCTGATGAATGAATTGCATAAACATGATAATATGAATGACACAACTACAAACAATACAAACTCAATGATATACACATAAACAATAATGAATTTGAATTGAAGCACGCAATGTTCTACTCGTCTCCCACGAGGAACTGATGGGCTTAATGTATGAGTTTCATATAATTTGACAAAAGGAATATAAGTAAATCACAACAATAAAAACAATCTAAGTTTAAGTCATGATGTGGTATGGCACAAGTTTAAATAAATAAATTAGTTATTTTCATAACACATGACACACCCCAAAACGTGTAATTTAAAAGGGGGAATTGTAAGATTCACTCACAGTGGGTGCGTTCGGTTGATGACGTTGAATGCACGCGAAGTGGTTTTAACCACGAGTGAGATTTAACCTAGATAAATCGCATTATGGTTTGGTAAGTAAACGGATTTTATTAAACTATTTTAGTAGGATTGTTGGGTGTATTTTTGTGAGTTCGAGGCTATTTTCTAACCTTAAAAATGTTATTTTTAAATATTTATAATTGATTTTTAATTAAAATAATTAAATAAAAATAATAAAAAAATTTATTTTTTTTCTGACAGTTGACCGGCCCGTTGACCTGACCGTTGACCGGTTCGATGGCATATTATTGTGCGCTGAGTGAGGCTCGAACCCGAGACCTCTCGTACGCGTGCACGCAGCTCTACCAACTGAGCTACGTGTCTAACCCGTTATATATCTGATTTTAATTATATATATATATATTAATTAGATTAAACCGAAATTCATTTTATTTTAAAAACATTTTAAGCGAAACGGTCATGCACTCCACAGGTCTCGAACCCGGGACCTGTGGTTTAATCCAACACACAGTCCACCGCTGGACTGTGTGTTCAACATGCTATATCATTCGATTTTTATTATACTTAAATACTAATTAGTTATTTCCTTTTCTGCCTTATTTAAAAAGAAAAGATAATTGTCCGAGTCGGTGCTGAAGACCGGACTCGAACTCGTGACCTGTGATATAAACAAACACACAGTCCACCGCTGGACTGTGTGTCTAACTTGGTTATTATTCCGATTATTAATATACTTAACATATAACTGTGGCGACCCGGTTCGGTTTAACAAAAAAAATGATTTTTATTATGGCAGCGTGTGTGAGACGGGAATCGAACTTGAGACGTTTTGCGTTTTATATGTGCACACAGTCCACCGCTGGACTGTGTGTCTAACCCGATTAATTTCATGATTTATATTAAACATATATGATAACGAATACATCGTCTTCTTCATCCAGTTAGAACCAGAAATCGGAAATCGACTGGTTCAAGATTTTTATCAGTTTATTAGTGTGTTTCAGTCCATTAAGATAAGATAAAGGTGAAAAGATAAAGAAAATAAGCGAAAGAGGTATACCGACTGGACCCTCTGTTTTCCGGCAGAACTCCGGCGACAGAATTCACCTCCGGCGACGTGTTCCTTATAGCAGCGAGTCTCCAGGAAGCTTACAAAGGGTGTGGGTATCTCCGGTATAAGCTCAGAGGCTCAGTGAGGCTCAGGGATGGAGAAACCGGTTTTCCGGCGATGAGCAGGGAAATTCCGGCGAGTGGAATTACGCCGAGAAGAGGTGTGTTTTTGAGCGAAAAGGTTTGCAGTCGTTTGTGGGTGAATTTATAAGGCAAATCGTCAATGCACTTGGTCTGATTTCCGACTGTATTCGTTGATTTAAATTTTCCGGCGGTTATAGAAAGGTGTCGCGGACTTCAAACATCGGTTATAACCGATGTATTGTTAATGGTTTACGTTATAACTGAAAGTGGTGTTAAAAACTCGCGAGATTTCCGGGATTCCGACGACTGAACCGTTTGGGCGCCGGTTTTGAATTTATAACGTTACTTTATGATTTAAATGATTTCATTATATAACAAAACAAAGTAAGTGGCGCAGTGGTTTGTGTGATGTGCAATAAGTCATTTCCGGATCGGTACAGACCCGGGTTCGAAACCCGGCAGAAACAAATCATTTTTATTTTGTGATTTTTGACAGTTTTTCAAAAACTAAATATATATTCCCGTATAATAATTGATTACGGATCGTTTAAAAATATTTTGGGCATTTAATTCGCAAGGAAATTTTTGACTGACTGTTCGGTTGATAAACGGAGCGGGTTTGGTAAATCCGTTTTTGACGGATGTTACATTCGAGACCTGTGGAGATCACCGGTTTGATACAATTAAATCCTTTTTAAATAAATGATTTTCGGATTAAGTTAAATAGTATATAAATATAATTAAAAACAGAAATATTTCGGGTTAGTCACGTAGCTCAGTTGGTAGAGCTGCATGCACGCGTACGGGAGGTCACGGGTTCGAGTCTCACTCAGTGCAATAATATTCACGACCGAACCGGTCAACGGTCAACAGTCAACAGTCATGGTCAACGGTCAAAAGTCAACATTTTTTTATTATTTTTATTTATTTATTTAATTTAAAAATCAATTAAAAATACTTAAAAATGACGTTTTTAAAGTTAGAAAATAGCCTTAAACTCACAAAAATATATCCAAAAATCCTATTAAAATTGTAATAAAATCCACTTATTTACCCTACCTTTTCGTTATTAATTAGGTTAGTTATTCCTCGTCGATCAATCCTCTAAACTCGTGCGCATTCAACATCATCAACCGAACGCACCCAATGTGAGTGAATCTCTACAAATTCCCCGTTTTAATCACGTTTTTGGGGTGTATCATGTGTCTTATTATTTATTACATTTAATAGCTTGTGCATCCATCATATCCATGATCAAATGTATATCCAACATGTATCATCTGTTTGTGTGATTATTGTTTAGATTAAATTTATCATTTTCAGTACATACATTATCATAGGCCACCGCTCCCCATTACCTATGAGCGTTGAGCTGTTCCCCATTACCTATGAGCGTGAACGAGGCGTTGCCAACATACGATCGGCTCCGTTTGATTGAGCCTTGATCGCACATACATTTCATCATAGGCCGTCTGCTCCCCATTACCTATGAGCGTGAGCCGTTCCCCATTACCTATGAGCGTGAACGAGACGTTGCCAACATTTACATTATCATTCATGTTACATATTCATGCAAGGTGGTTTGTTATTGTATGCTATTTGTTTGTTATTGTATGTTTATTTACATTTGTTCATATATGATTATTGCACAATTTTTCCATATTAAATACAACAAGAAATAAATAATAAACGTTTTCTAACAAGGTTCACTCGCCAACTTTTGTTGATCCAAAAACCATTTTTACACATGATACAGGTGGACAGGATGAAGCAAGGAACACATAGGAAAGTGCCTTAGAAGAAAAATAATGAAGTTTAGAAAGATGTATAGAACATGTTGTATTTGTATGATTTGATTGTATGATCTCCTTTAAATTGTAATGATAAATATGAAACATTATAATAAATGTCATGAGCTTTGATGAAAACCCAATCATGCCCCGATCACCTTTTCCGCTGCGGGTCGGGGTGTGACAAATTGGCCAATAAACCTTAGAAGTGATAGTTGATAATTTGTTAGATTTCAATGTTCTACTAGTCCTTATAGTTGGAAGGTGCGGGGCTATTGGTAGGTCTTACCCGGCGAATTGCTTTAGACAGTCTTTGGAAAAAGTCGTGCCTTAGTTGCCTCGTCGGTTTATTAGTCTATCAAGTCAAATCAAGATACTCAGACTACTCTAGCTCTATAATTGGAAAAGAGTAGGTCAACATTAGGTTACTTACACAATAATTAGATAACCGGAAGGAAGTCTAATAACCGATAGGATTAACGGCCTAGGTAGTGCCATAAGTTTCACCTCGAGAAGGGTTGAGGGGCTTAGTTGGTGTCTTAATAGGTTTAGTATCACAAGATCCAGGTTCCATAAACGTGTGGTTAACCTAATTGGTAATTACTTAAAATCAATCCAGGATTCTAGTCTAGGTAGTCTTCATCACCATCTGAGTTCAGTCCTCGTATTAGTTCGTATTCGTATAATTTTAGTTAATAATTAGTTCCATAGATTTCCTTAGATTTTCAGTAACCCCCCTAAAACAATGAAACAGATTGAGTCGTGTTTGTCCGAGTCTACTAGAGTCTAGTTAGCGTAATAGTAGAGTCTTGGGGGTTCGATATCTGGACTTACTTAAGTTATACTACATTGATCGGTACACATGCCAATTGTGTGGTTAGGTTTAGGTCGAGTCTAGATTTTAAATCTTTTTAGTGTCGAGTCTAGAGAGTCTTATTGGTTAATTTTAATAGTCTGTTTACCAATAACATCAAGTTTTTGGCGCCGTTGCCAGGGACTCTTGGCAATTGCGTTTATTAGCTTTGATAGACTTAATTGACATATACGTGCTACGTATTTTGTTTTGTTTTGAGTCTTTTAATTTTAGTTTGAGTCTTAGAAACTAGTGTCTGTTCTTTCTTTTGTAGGTGTTCTTTGTTTCCAGTGGATGCCACATCTACGCTCACAGAGACCTCCGCCAAAGCCACCTACGGACAATTCAACCTTCTCTTCGTCATCTTACCAGGTATGTACACCACTTCCTTCATCTTCCACCCGTTTTGAATCTACTCTCCAATCTAAACCACCAAACTTTGACTTCACCCTGAAGTCTTCACTCCATAATTCCCCACCACCTTCCCATCCACAAAGCCCACCCGTCGTCCAAATGGTCGACCGTAGACAAACAGTCCATCAACAAGCCACTGCCGATTTCACCGGTCTCACTTCACCCATTACCGTTCCACCCATAGTAAACGACAACTCATGGCAGATTCCATCGTATGCCATGCAAGCCATCACCAATAACATCCAGTTCCACGGCCGTGAGGACGAGGATGCACCCGCCCACATAAACCGTTTCTCTCGCATGCTTGCCACATTTAACCTTCAAGGAGCTCCCAATGATGCTCCTTATCTTCAGCTTTTCCCGTTTTCACTCTCCGGCCATGCAGCTACTTGGTTGGATTCTCAACCGGCCGGCACTTTTACCACTTGGGCGGGTCTCCGTCAAGCCTTTCTAAACAAATATTTCCCGCCCGCTAAAGCCTCACGACTTCGCGATCAAATTCGCTCGTTCTACATGGAGCCCGACGAGCCCTACTTCCTTGCTTGGGAGCGGTTTTAAAACCTTGTCGCTCGTTGCTCCCAGCATGGTCTCACCCAAGAGACTCGTGATCGTTTTGACACTAATGCGGGAGGTCATATGATGGGAAAACTTACTGTTGCTGAGTGTTTAGAGCGTTTTGAGAACTTTTCCCAATCTCAATCCTAGTCGCGATCCGATCGACGGTATGCAAGTGGCAATCCAAATGCCACTACTAGTGCACCCACTCGTGGGGTGAACCATGTCACCATGGATCCTAGCATAACCTTCGTGTTGGAAAACGTCACCAGAGAGCTCAAAGAGATTAAGGCGAAGGTTGATAAGTGTGAGTATTGTCGAGGGGGTCATGATACGGGTGCGTGTCCATTGTTAGTTGGTGAGGAGCAGGTCGATTTCGTGGGAGGAGTTCTAGGTAGAGGTCAGGGTAGTGGGTTTGGTAGTAACTTCAATTCAAGGTGGCGTAGTAATAATAATAATTTCAATAATAATAATAACTTTTGTTCCACCGGTAACCCCCTGGTTTCCAATTCGCTCAAAATCCAAACATGGGGCAGGGTTCACTCTTTGGTGGGGGGTCGAATGGGCAGTTCAATAAGGGGTTCAATGGTCAGGTCAGGGATGGGGGTTCAAATAGTTAGGTTCCACCAGTTCAGGGTTCGAATAGTGATGTGGGGAGTAGTCTTGAGAGGATAGAAGCCATGATGAGTCAGTTAATCGTTAAGGACCAAACCACTCAGAAGTCCTCGCCGAGCACGACCTTATGCTTAAGAACCACCAATCTTCTTTCCAAGACCTTTAGTGGGTTGTAGGTGACATGTCTAGAAAACTTGAGGAGAGATTACCCGGTCAGTTTACAGGTAACACCCAACAGAACCCTAATGCCCATGCCAAAGTCATTACCACTCGTAGTGGCAAGACCGTAGGGTACCCGAGAGTTGAGGAGAGAGAAGTAGAAGAGGATGAGGAGATTGTAGATGAAGAGATTGAGATGGAGGCTCCCGGCAAAGTGCAACCGAGGCTAGTCCCAGCAAGTATCGCACAGCCCGGTGAGCCCCAAGGTGAGAAGAGAGTAGAGAAACCACCCGTAGACATTAGACCATCCCCACTTGTGGTCCAATCCCGTGTTCCGTTTCCCTCATGTCTTAGGAACCAAAAGTACTATAGGGAATACGGGCAGTTCTTAGACATCTTCAAGCAGTTGAAGATTAATCTACCGTTTATTGAGGCACTCCAATCCATGCCCAAATATGCCAAATTCTTAAAGGATCTTCTTAGGAACAAGGAGAAGTTGGGGGAGTTGTCGAATGTTCCATTGAACGGAGGGTGTTCCGCAGTCAAACTGAACAAGCTTCCGGAGAAGCTTACCGATCCTGGTATTTCACTATCCCATGTCTATTCGGTAGCAATACCAATACTCGTGCTTTAGCCGACCTAGGTGCTAGCATCAACTTGATACCCTTTTCTCTATACGAGAAGCTAGACTTAGGCGAACTTTCACCTATCCGGATGACATTGTCTTTAGCCGATCGGTCCGTGAAATACCCAAGGGGTATTGTTGAGAATTTGCTTGTCAAGGTCGACAAGTTTGTTTTTCCTCTGATTTTGTTTTCTTGATGTGGAAGCTGATGAGAGAGTTCCTATCATACTCGGTCGTCCTTTATTACACTTAGGGTCGGTGAGGAGAGAGTTACCTTTGAGATCGATCGTTCCATGAACCATCCGAGTGGGTCCGATGACTATAGTGGTCCATGCCATTCCGTCTATTTCTTGAATTCATTCTTCTCGTGCGTTGACCATTGTCTGGAGTTTATTAGTGGGGCCGACTTGGTAGGAGGAAAGCTAGTTGAAGATGAGTCGTTAGGATTAGAGGAGATAGACGATGCGGGGATCTCTTTGATTCCCGAAGTGTTAGCCATTAGTAATGACACCACCCACCCCACACCCTTAGAGCTTAAGGTTCTTCCATCTCATTAAGAGTATGCTTATCTAGGGGAGGGTTCCGAGCTACCCGTTATCATATCATCGAAGTTAGGGGATGGTGTGAAAGTTGAAGTTGTTGGAGGTGTTGAGGGCCTACAAAGAGGCCATTGCATGGAGGTTGTTGGACATTAAGGGCATAAGCCCTTCTTATTGTACTCACCAGATTCTCATGGAGGACGATTTCAAACCGGTGGTGCAACCCCAAAGGCTCCTCAATCCAAACATACAAGAGGTAGTGAAGAAAGAGGTTCTGAAGCTCATGGATGCCGGGATGATATATCCCATCTCGGATTCACCGTGGGTTTGTCCCACTTAGGTCGTCCCTAAGAAGGGAGGGATGACCGTTGTCATGAATTAGCTTATCCCTTCTCGCACGGTCACGGGTTGGTGAGTGTGCATCGATTACCGTAAATTGAATGATGCCACCCGAAAGGACCACTTCCCATTGCCCTTTATCGATCAGATGTTGGAGCGTCTCGCGGGTCAACAATATTCTTGTTTTCTCGACGGTTTTTCCGGTTACTTTCAGATCCCCATCGCATAGGAGAATCAGGATAAAACCACCTTCACATGCCCGTATGGCACTTACGCGTATCGACGCATGCCGTTTGGGCTGTGTAACGCTCCAACGACATTTCAGCGGTGCATGGTTGCTATATTCCCGGATATGATTGAGAGTTCCATGGAGGTTTTCATGGACGATTTCTCGGTTTATGGTAACTCGTTCGATCAGTGTTTGAGTAATTTGGAGAGGATGTTAAAGAGATGTGTCGAGACGAAGTTGATGCTGAATTGGGAGAATTGTCACTTCATGGTGACTGAAGGGATTGTTTTAGGTCACAAGATCTCGAGGGATGGTATTGAGTTGATTGTGCGAAGATAGATACCATTAGTAGGTTACCTCCACCCACTAGCGTGAAGTCGATTCGTAGTTTTCTAGGTCATGCGAGCTTTTATAGACGCTTCATTAGGGATTTCTCTAAGATTACCCACCCCATGACTCGTCTTTTGGAGAAAGATGTTCCATTCGTCTTTGATGAGGAGTGTCTCAAGGCCTTCAACTTTTTGAAGGACCAACTTGTGAGTGCACCCATTCTTATCTCGCCCGACTGGAGCTTGCCGTTTGAGCTCATGTGCGATGCGAGTGAGTATGTCGTTGGAGCGGTATTAGGACAAAGAAGGGAGAAGCATGTCCACCCGATTTACTATGCGAACAAAACGTTAAATGATGCTCAAGACAACTACACCACCACGGAGAAGGAGCTCTTAGCCGTAGTATTTGCATTCGACAAATTCCGCTCATACCTCGTACTTTCCAAGACCATAGTCTTCACCGACCACTCCGCGTTGCGTTTTCTTTTCCAAAAGAAAGACGCCAAACCACGACTTATTCGTTGGGTTCTCTTGCTTTCCGAGTTCGACATCAAAATTAGAGATAAGAGGGGAGCCGAAAACGTAGCCGTCGATCACCTCTCACGGTTAGAGGACCCCAGGTGTAACATTCGTCGAAAAACGGGTTCTAAAACCCGCACCATTTTTTAATCAAGTTTATATTATGATCTTTTCGTTACAAATTTATGTTAATCATTTAAGAGATTCGTTATATTAATAATATAAATAAAGATAATAATAATAATAATAAATAATATATATATATATATATATATATATAATAGTTATACAATTAAAAAAAACAATAGAAAGGGGTAGACCGCGGGAATCGAACCCGGGTCTCACCCCTAACCAAACACACCACACCGTTACACCACTCACAAAACATATGAAATGACCAAACCAATAAATCTTTTAAATCATATTATCTCCTTGAATCCGAATTCAAAGAATGCCGCCCTGTAACGGCACGCAAACAATCTGGAAATCATCAAGATTTCGTTTTCTCTGCAATTGACTGAAGAATACGTTCCCAATCTTGAATCTAGACGCAAATCAAGCTAAATCACGTTCAATTAGATTTGCAAACAACTCGCCCATAACCGTTTTTTACTGAAAACTTCAACTCGAAACCGAAACCAACAATTGATTACTGCTCACCCTATAAATACCTATCAAACCCACTCATCCCTGCGCGCACACTCACTCAATCACCTAAAAATTTCTGTGAAGTCTTGCTCTGTGTTGGTCTGTCGGAGTAATTCTCTAAATCGTCGGAAAACTTTCGCCGGAGTTTATCACCTGGGTCTCGATTGTTTTCGGTATGAATTCTTAATCTTTTCTGTCAGTTCCATTCGATTCATTTGTTTAATCTAAAACAACAGATCAGTGAAATCAAATGTTTAACAAATCTGTTTTCAGTTCTGAGTTAATGAATAAGATGAATATCGAGTCGTTTATGATATAATTAAAATCAGTATTTTAAACGGGTTAGACACACAGTCCAGTGGTGGACTGTGTGCATTTCATACTATCGATACCGAGTTCGATCCTTGACACAACACCTATCCACTGTAATAAAATGTTTTTTTTAAACCGAAACCATATTAACTCGCTGTAAGATGTTAAGTATAATAAAATTTCAATATATAACGGGTTAGACACCCAGCCCAGTTGGTTGGGCTGGGTGCAACGCAACAGTTAGGTCGCGGGTTCGAGGCCTGTCCTTACGCTGGTACGAGGACTTTAAAATTCTTTTTAAAATTAAATTAATTCTGTTTAATCTAACAAGTATATAAATATAATTAAAACAGAGAATATTTCGGGTTAGACACGTAGCTCAGTTGGTAGAGCTGCGTGCACGTATACGAGAGGTCACGAGTTCGAACCTCACACGCTGCCTATAATAAATGAGTCAGACGCGGCCGTTGACCAGTCAACCCTAGGAAAAAGGGTAATTTTTTTAATTAAAAATCCTTTTTATTTTCTTTGAAAATTAGTTAAAAATACCTAAAAATAAGGTTTTAAAGCCTAAAAATTTGCATTAAATTCACAAAAATAAATCTAAAAATCTCATTAAGAGCACTAATTAAAAATATTAATTTCAAATGAAATTTATTTATTTATCGAGTTGTTACGTTATTATTTAGGTTAGTTTCTCTTCGTCGGCTAAATCTTAAATTCGTGCGTACTCTTTATCAACCAAGGCAACGCACCCACTGTGAGTGAATTCTTACAAATTCCCCTTTTTATTCATGTTTTGGGGTGTATCATGTGTCACTTTAATTATTTTCGTATATTCAAACTTGTGCTATTACCATTATATGATCTAAACATGTGACGTAAATATTGTTTGTTGTGATGTGTTTACATTTTGTCAAGTTGCGTGCAAATCATTCATTAGGCCCATCAGTTCCTCGTGGGAGACGAGTTGAACATCGCGTGCCTCATTAGATCGGCTCCGTTTGATTGAGCCTTGATCTCATTGTTCATCATTTGGTGTGTGCGTGGGCATTAATTGATATTATGTGTATTGTGATTAAATTTACATATACGTTTACTCATATGTGGTTATGCACCTTTTTATAACCAATAAAATATATTCGTTCAAATGTTTTCATAAGATTCACTCGCCAACTTTTGTTGACCCAAAACCCTATTTTTACACATGATACAGGTGATCCAGTTGAGGAAAGAAACACTTAGGATGGCCTAGAAGAATAAACAAGTTAATGCTTTGGAATGAACGTTTAGTTTTGTTTTCCTTTGTAATTGTATGAATTTTGTTTATTGGATATTTTAGTTTGTAATTTGAATGAAAAATGTATTTGAACATGTTGTGCTTGTATGTTTATTGTAACTTCTTCTTTAAAGAGAAATAATAAATATGAAACTTTATAGTAAATGTCATGAGCTTTGATGAAAACCCAATCATGCCCCGACTACCATTTCCATTGCGGGTCAGGGTGTGACAGATTGGTATCAGAGCTTTTGACTATAGGGATATAGGATAGGTTATTAGACCCTTAGAGCCTATACTATAGTTGATTAGATTTTAATTGCTTATGTGGTTACATGCAAACTCATGATGTTTATTTGTTTCGTATTTATAACAAACACAAATGCATGCAAACACTTCCACTATCATTTTGTGTGATACTTAATGAGTTATACTTGTTGTCAAACATAACATGCTTACATATACATTCATAACGCATATTTCAATGTTCACATATTCAAATCATCTTCATATTTCCTTTATTCAAGATTTTGTGGCATTTTTCGTTTTTCAATCTCATCAAAGTGAGTTCTACGACGGGTATGTAGTAACCGGAAGGGTACAAGTACCGGTAGTCGAAACGTCCTGTCTAGGTTGGCATTCGTATAAATCCAATATAACGGACCAGTTTGCCTTCCTGGGGACTAACGATGAGAGTACGAAGGACCTATTAGGCCAAAGCATGCCACACCAAACGTCGTTCGAACTAACCCTGCTTTGAGTTGTCATTGTGTCCATACCAGGACACCCTCCGACCTTATACTTTGCTGTCATGTTTTACGATTTTCATTCGGGTGGCGCAAGTGTTAACAGGCCAACACCAATATGAACCCTACCAGAGCCCAGTAGTCATGGGGGCCCACATGACTACCAAGGCCAAGTAAGGGGACATATGGGAGCCCAAACATGAGCAAAGCGCTAGACATCCTATGGATGTAACAAATTTATTTTCTTCATTTGTTTTGTGAATGTTCATCTCTAAATACGACACATGACACCTAAAACGTCAAACTCATACTCTCGATACGTATTCCTTGTAGATGTCTTCTAGTCTCTCTCGTAGAAGTATGAGATCAGGAAAATCCCGCGAGCGCATGGCTGCCCAAATCGCTCAACAAATGGCCGCCGTAATACCCAACATCATAGTTCAAGTTCAACAAGCCCTTACCGCTAATCCAGTCATTCCAATCAACCAAGAAGATCAAAACATTGTCAACCCTCCCCCAAATACCACTAAATGCACCTTCAAGCATTTTAAATCCTGCGATCCTCCAAAATACGAAGGGACTGAAGGTGTCACCGCTCTCCTCCATTGGTTTGAGGAGATGGAAAACACTTTTCTCAATTGCGACTGCCCCGATGATCGCAAGGTGCGATATGCTACCGGTCGTTTGTTCGGAGTAGCACTTACATGGTGGAATACAGAGAAGGCCAAGCGAGGTGCTGAGGATGCTATGACTTTGACTTGGGAAGAGTTGAGAGAAATCATGACAAGACGTTTCTGTCCAAGAAGCGAAATCAAGAAGTTAGAAGATGAGTTCTATTCTTTGAAACAAAAGGAGGGCGACCACACCACATACAACAAGAGATTCCTTGAGTTGAATCAGATGATCCCCAACTTGTTCACTCCCCTCTACCATTTGATCGAACACTACATTCGAGGTCTTCCTTCAAAAATTCAAGACCCTGTAATAAGTACCACACCTGCAACTTTGGAAGCAGCAATGGAGTTAGCTACAGAGCTCACCGAAAACCGCATACGGAATAAAGACTTCAAGGAGGAGAAGAAGAAAGATAAAGCATCAACTGAAACCTCAAACTCCACCCAAACCGAATCCTCTTCTCAACCCACTTCTAAGAGAAAACGAGATGGACAAACTTTCGCTGTCACCCAACGCAATCAACCAGCTTCACAAGCCGTACCCCTCCAAGCTATCCCAATCACTCAAGTAGCACCCAACCCTATCTACCCAAATAAGAAACCTTACATTGGACCTCACCCTCAATGCAACACCTGTTTTTATCACCATCCATCTACCGTACCTTGTCGACTGTGTGCGAATTGTGGGCGTTATGGTCATTTGAGCAAAACTTGTCGTACCCCTCAAAACCAAGTTTCACCCCCTACCCAAACCATTATCCAATCATATCAACAACCTCAATACCCCATAGTTCCATATGTTCGAGCTTGTTTTAATTGTGGCGACCCTACCCATTTTAGAAACACGTGCCCTCGATTGGTAAACATCATAAACGCCCAAGCTCAAGCAAACCCAGTAAACCAAGCAAATCAAGAAAACATAACCACTAGGCCACCAGCAAGAGGAAGAGCTTACAACATCAACGCCAATCCTGTTGAAGATAATAACGGCCCAAACGAACCACCCAAC
The DNA here is from genome assembly GCA_947069175.1 of Scalesia atractyloides. Taxonomy (NCBI): domain Eukaryota; kingdom Viridiplantae; phylum Streptophyta; class Magnoliopsida; order Asterales; family Asteraceae; genus Scalesia; species Scalesia atractyloides. The sequence continues at coordinate 67,617,306 of CAMTDV010000030.1, forward strand.
TAGCCTTCCCTCACCAAGAATCAAGACTCAACTCCAACCGTTTAGTTCTTATGTTTTCTTTATGTTATCCCAATCTTTACGTATCCCAGTTGTAAACTGGGAATTTATGTATCCAAGAATTATGATGTGAATTGATATTACAGTTTTGTTTTATACTCATTGATTTAACATTCATATCGTCATACATCTCGACGTATCTCGATCTCATCATTTAAAGAAGTTGGGTTTTGTCTCACTTTTACATAGACTGGCCCCTTTATCATAACAAACGAGAGAGGTATTGTCGTCATTCAGTCATGTATTCTTTCAGATTTGAGACTCAAGCTTTGGCTGTTGTGTTTGTTTATGGTTTGTAGATTTTAGAATCACATAGAACTAATCATAACTTACTGACAAAGCCAATGAAAAATTGACAAGAATATGGTGGATACGCCGCTGGTACTTCCTATATATAAGTATTCTTGTCAAAGGATCAGAGGCATTGTCAGGCGGTTATGAGAAGTTCCGTGTAGGTTTTAATATCGTCATGGTTGAAGTTTTGTTTTATGATATAACTTATCTTTTCAAACGTATCAATTCTCACAAAACTCTTATGCGTGAGATCATACCTAGCCAATCAACTTTGTTTATCCATATTCCGCATTTTCATACTTTAGGCATCAAAAAGCGATTCCGGTAGCAGGGTATTCAACCCTTACTAGGAACGTTACCGCCACAAATAAAAATTTAAACTTCCACCCTCTTCTAATTATGTAATTGTCAAATTAAAACACCCTCCCTTCAAGTCAAATATACCACTACTACTTAAATTTTGGGACGAAATTTCTAAAAGTAGGGGATACTGTAACATTCGTCGAAAAACGGGTTCTAAAACCCGCACCATTTTTTTAATCAAGTTTATATTATGATCTTTTCGTTACAAATTTATGTTAATCATTTAAGAGATTCGTTATATTAATAATATAAATAAAGATAATAATAATAATAAATAATATATATATATATATATATATATATATATATATATATATATATATATATATATATATATATATAATAGTTATACAATTAAAAAAAACAATAAAAAGGGGTAGACCGCGGGAATCGAACCCGGGTCTCACCCCTAACCAAACACACAACACAACGTTACACCACTCACAAAACATATGAAATGACCAAACCAATAAATCTTTTAAATCATATTATCTCCTTGAATCCGAATTCAAAGAATGCCGCCCTGTAACGGCACGCAAACATTCTGGAAATCATCAAGATTTCCTTTTCTCTGCAATTGACTGATGAATACGTTCCCAATCTTGAATCTAGACGCAAATCAAGCTAAATCACGTTCAATTAGATTTGCAAACAACTCGCCCATAACCGTTTTTTACTGAAAACTTCAACTCGAAACCGAAACCAACAATTGATTACTGCTCACCCTATAAATACCTATCAAACCCACTCATCCCTGCGCGCACACTCACTCAATCACCTAAAAATTTCTGTGAAGTCTTGCTCTGTGTTGGTCTGTCGGAGTAATTCTCTAAATCGCCGGAAAACTTTCGCCGGAGTTTATCACCTGGGTCTCGATTGTTTTCGGTATGAATTCTTAATCTTTTCTGTCAGTTCCATTCGATTCATTTGTTTAATCTAAAACAACAGATCAGTGAAATCAAATGTTTAACAAATCTGTTTTCAGTTCTGAGTTAATGAATAAGATGAATATCGAGTCGTTTATGAATATAATTAAAATCAGTATTTTAAACGGGTTAAACACACAGTCCAGTGGTGGACTGTGTGCATTTCATACTATCGATACCGAGTTCGATCCTTGACACAACACCTATCCACTGTAATAAAATGTTTTTTTTAAAACCGAAACCATATTAACTCGCTGTAAGATGTTAAGTATAATAAAATTTCAATATATAACGGGTTAGACACCCAGCCAGTTGGTTGGGCTGGGTGCAACGCAACAGTTAGGTCGCGGGTTCGAGGCCTGTCCTTACGCTGGTACGAGGACTTTAAAATTCTTTTTAAAATTAAATTAATTCTGTTTAATCTAACAAGTATATAAATATAATTAAAACAGAGAATATTTCGGGTTAGACACGTAGCTCAGTTGGTAGAGCTGCGTGCACGTATACGAGAGGTCACGATTCGAACCTCACACGCTGCCTATAATAAATGAGTCAGACCGGCCGTTGACCAGTCAACCCTAGGAAAAAGGGTAATTTTTTTAATTAAAAATCCTTTTTATTTTCTTTGAAAATTAGTTAAAAATACCTAAAAATAAGGTTTTAAAGCCTAAAAATTTGCATTAAATTCACAAAAATAAATCTAAAAATCTCATTAAGAGCACTAATTAAAAATATTAATTTCAAATGAAATTTATTTATTTATCGAGTTGTTATGTTATTATTTAGGTTAGTTTCTCTTCGTCGGCTAAATCTTAAATTCGTGCGTACTCTTCATCAACCAAGGCAACGCACCCACTGTAAGTGAATTCTTACAAATTCCCCTTTTTATTCATGTTTTGGGGTGTATCATGTGTCACTTTAATTATTTTCGTATATTCAAACTTGTGCTATTACCATTATATGATCTAAACATGTGACATAAATATTGTTTGTTGTGATGTGTTTACATTTTGTCAAGTTGCGTGCAAATCATTCATTAGGCCCATCAGTTCCTCGTGGGAGACGAGTTGAACATCGCGTGCCTCATTAGATCGGCTTCGTTTGATTGAGCCTTGATCTCATTGTTCATCATTTGGTGTGTGCGTGTGCATTAATTGATATTATGTGTATTGTGATTAAATTTACATTTACGTTTACTCATATGTGGTTATGCACCTTTTTATAACCAATAAAATAAATTCGTTCAAATGTTTTTATAAGATTCACTCGCCAACTTTTGTTGACCCAAAACCCATTTTTACACATGATACAGGTGATCCAGTTGAGGAAAGAAACACTTAGGATGGCCTAGAAGAATAAACAAGTTAATGCTTTGGAATGAACGTTTAGTTTTGTTTTCCTTTGTAATTGTATGAATTTTGTTTATTGGATATTTTAGTTTGTAATTTGAATGAAAAATGTATTTGAACATGTTGTGCTTGTATGTTAATTGTAACTTCTTCTTTAAAGAGAAATAATAAATATGAAACTTTATAGTAAATGTCATGAGCTTTGATGAAAACCCAATCATGCCCCGACTACCATTTCCGCTGCGGGTCAGGGTGTGACACCAGGAGAGAGGAGATTCAAGAGGAGGAGATAGGGGATACATTCCCTCACGAATCGATTGAGTTTGTAGAGGCCGAGAAGGAAGGATTGCAATGGTTTTGTGACTTAGAGAATTATCTCTCGAGTGGCAATATTCTTAGGGGGATGACCACACAACAACGTAGGAAGTTCGTTAGTGAGTCGAGGAAGTATGTGTGGGATGATCCGTTTCTATTTAGGATAGGAGGAGATAGGATTCTTCGACGGTGTGTGTCGAGAGAGGAGGGTTTGAATATCCTTAAACATGTGCATGAGGGTCTAACGGGAGGCCACCATGGTGCGCATGCTACCGCACAAAGGGTATTTGATTGTGGGTTCTATTGGCCCAATGTACTTCGTGATGCCGTTGAGTTCGTGAAAACATGTGATGCTTGCCAACGAACCGGCAACATTTTGGCCAAAGATGAGATGCCTCAAAACCCAATCCAAGTGTTGGAGCTTTTTGATGTTTGGGGCATTGATTTCATGGGACCCTTTCCCGTCTCAAAAGGGAATCGATATATACTTGTGGCGATCGATTACGTATCCAAGTGGGTTGAGTGGTATTAAATTTCCTCAAGAAACTCTTTTGTCGTTTCGGTACACCTAAGGCTTTAATTAGTGACCGTGGTACTCATTTTTGCAATGCATTGATGGAGAAGTTGCTTGCACGCTACGGAGTCACTAATCGTTTGTCTACCGCTTACCATCCACAAACGAGTGGACAAGTGGATAATGCAAATCGAGGTATCAAACGTATTCTAGAGAAAACCGTCGGTAAGAATAGAAAAGATTGGTCCGACAAGCTAGACGATGCATTGTGGGCGTTTCGAACCGCTTACAAAACACCATTAGGGACCACACCTTTCATGATCGTCTATGGAAAAGTTTGTCATCTTCCCGTAGAGTTAGAACACCGAGTATTTTGGTCTTTGAAAACCGTTAACCTTGATATGACCGAAGCCGCTAGAAAACATTTCTTTCAAATTCATGAGCTTGAGGAGCTTAGGGATGCGGCTTATGCTCGATCTTGGGGCATGAAGGAGAAAACAAAAGCCCTACATGATCGTAAGTTGAAGAAGATCAAGGAGTTTAGTAAGGGTGATAGAGTACTTCTCTACAATTCGAGGTTGAAGTTATTTGCAGGGAAGTTGAAGTCGAAGTGGTCGGGACCGTACATGGTGCATTATGTGTTTCCGTATAGAGCGGTTGAGATTATGGGTGAGTCCGATGGCTGGAGTTGGAAGGTAAATGGCCATCGTTTGAAGCACTACATTGGTGGAGCGATAGACAAGAATGAGAGGGAGGAAACTCCTCTCGAAATTCCACCAAAAGCCACCACTTAGTGTTTTGGGTGAAAACCCAAATGTACCGTTTTGTACCGTTTGTATAGAGTCATTGTTTGAGTCTTTCATTACTTTCTAACGTTTAGTTTGGTAGTTTGTCGGTCTTTGTTTTGTGTGTTGAGAATTTTGCAGGTTTCATCATCGTTACGGAACGGAGAAAGCGTGAGACAAGAGGTCTCATGTTTGTGTTTTTGATACTTAGAAAATTTTTTTGGGGGTTTTGGATGGTGGAAGGTGATTGAAAATTTTTCTAAGGCATTGGGGGTGACAAATTTCGGAATTGAAAATTTTTCTAAGGCATGAACCCTCCAAATCTAAGAAACTTTTTGTAAAAAAAGGACCCTGGCGTAGCGCCAGGGCCTGTCGCGCTACGCGACGGGGTCAGTTCAAAAAACAAATGTTTTGGGAGCGCCGCCATACGTGACAGGGGGGGCTCAGTCCGTCGCGCTACGCGAGGCCCCTGACCAGTTCAAAACGTTTTCGTTGACCTCCCTTGCTGCATATCACTTCCACTCCTACCATACGAAAACCTAGCCGCTAAACTCACCATTTT
>CAMTDV010000030.1:67622570-67667597 GCA_947069175.1 Scalesia atractyloides
GTTCGAATTCAGAATTAAGTATAAAAGTATATGATGTGGTAAATGCGGTCTGTATAAACTAACCTAATCTAGACACTCTAGTTTTAAATTTATAAACTAAGACTCTTTAAATGCTAGACCACTGACAGGCAAGTGTACCTATCGTATGTAGTAAAGCCTAATGAAGTCCGAGTATCGAACCCACGAGACACTAGCGACGCTAACTAGACTCTGACTTAACTAGTTACTTAACTGGTTTAATTTGTTTTTTTGGATTTTTCTAATTATACTAAAGCGAGTAAACAAGAGAACAGAGCAAGCAAGCAAGATGGTGAAGTGACGGGAAGTAGACAATGATGAGAAAGAACTACCCAGGCTTCGAATCCCTATGACCAACCTATGACGTCTAGTCTTGACCAATGGCTAAAGCTACGAATCTACCCAGAAAACCTCCCGCTAAGGATGATCAACCAAAATAGAAGATGGAACAGAGTGATGAAGTGCTAAATTGGAAACGACTCGACCTATCGACACCGAATCCCACGACTGTCAGATTAATAACAACTATGGTGCTAAAATCCTCCGATCATGAAGCTAAACCTGCTAACTAACCGAAACCTAAGAAACCCTAAACGCGAATAAGCAGCTGGATCTGAGCTATCGGTCATCCAAACTACCAAACAACGCCTAGCTAATAACCTAGCAATCCTGACTCATCCCTGGAGTTGCCAGAAAATGATGCACACTATACTCAGTTGATTTTAATTAATTTAGTTAAACTTGAATTATCTCTAATCTCAAGCTTTAGACCGAAAACCTAATAGATTAACGAACCTAGAATGATCTAAATAGTTCCAGACCAGACTAACAAGATCACATAATCACAACCAAGACAAGCATACAAATTTATAAACAATCACAAAGCAGGAATATGTAAATTGTCGCAATTTAATCATTAGTTTTTATCCAATAGTCAAAGCATTAAGTCATAGTTCATCTAGGCCTAGGTAGCATAAAAAAAATAGTCACTCATGTTCAATATCGAAACAAAGTTAATTGGTTTATAAATTGAATTTATAATGAAAACAATAAAATCAAACCGGAAAACGATGTTTAGACACGTATCCGTCAATCACGGACTCTCTCTATTCGAGCTACTTTTTTTTTCTCTTGGTCGAACCTCAACCTTCTTTTTCGTCTCTTCGCCTTTCTCAGCCGTACTCCAAAACCTTCCTTGTACAGCCGCCCTCTCTCTATAGCCGTCAACAGTAGGTTCTTTTTTCTTTTTCACGACCTCCTTTAATTAATTGCATGTCCTCCTTTTTTTCCTCGTCGCTCCCCCAATATGATTCAATCCTAAAACACATTTAAAGTCCATCTCAAAGCCATGTTGGAGTAATCCAGCCTAATACATAATGTAACTTATGAGCCCCTTGACTTTTAGCATTTTTTTTCATTTCCTGCGATGGATTTTCAGCAAAATACCAAAATTAATTAGATAGCAATACTAATTCAATTTAAGATCCTAACTCATTTAATTCTCATTTATGATTTTTCTCTAATGTCTCGTTGAAATTTCCAACACATTAAATTACTTTATGAATAATCAATTCTAAATTTCTCAACACTAACACTAACTCATATTAATTATCACCATCTATTTATTTTTAACATTTCTACTCGTTTTAACTTATTTTCTCATTAAACCGCTCAACTTAGAATATGAATCATGAACAAGTAAAATTTAATAAAAATAACCCAAAAGTTACTCAAAAGTGTAGGAAATATTATATAAAAATATGTATAATTTAGACCACATCAGTATATGTACACGAAAATATATCTTGTCTAAATAATCGTTTGGACACTAAGTTTTCATGTCTTTTCATGGGTCCTAACGTGCCCATTAGAATCACAAACAATGAGTCTAGAATGAAGATAATATAACCTAAGTTCATGACATCTAACCATAATTCGGTTAGTATCAAGAATTAGGTTAAATATTATATATATATATATATATAGTATAGCTATAGTTATGTACGTCGTGTATTATCATGTAAGTCAAGCATGGAGGTAGGATGATTTACATCCAATGAACCTCATTGTAAGATTCACCAAACCACAATGTCACCAACATAGTTGATGACCCGGTTGGTCATGAATAAAATGAAAATACAACTAAACTACTAGATTATCCAAGTAGCTAAATAAGAACAATCCGGGCGTGTCATACCCAACATGGCAAATTTTAGAGACGAGGCAAGGTTAACTTACTTTGATTCTAGAAAGCTACTTGGTATTCTTGCCACTAGAACAAGTGAGGTAGTGGAACAAGTTTGGAGAGCCAAGGCTTCCATGGTTCACACTTACACATGCACAAGTCTTACAACATTGGAGGTTGGAAGCTTGGATGGTTTCAACACTTAAAACATGTTTGAGCACAATTTTAAAGAAGGTTTCAAGCTTGTTTCTTGGTGGAAATCAACCACAACACAAACCCACGACTATGAGCTTAGTTGGGAGCTTGGTGGGTACAAGATTATACCAAGTTTCTAACAAAATAACCAAGAAATAAGAATATAAATTTAAGCAGAATTTAAACACTACTCTGGACCTCAAATTTGGTGAGGTTCCACCTTAGTTTTCCATGGCAAACTTGTGGAAACCTTCCTAGAGGTTATCCAAGTAGTTTACAAGAATAAAGCTAAAGAAATGTAGATGAACGTAAGTTGAAAGCTCACTTGAACACTTAGAACTTTCTGCCAAGAACTTGAAGATTTGAGAGAAATGAGAGAACTTGAGAGAGTTTGTAAAGTGTGGACGAGTTGTGGAAGTGATGTATATATAGTTGGGGATTAGGGTTTTGGGTTAAAAGAAGGTTGTAAGGTGACTGGAGGAGAAGGCATGTGGAAACAAGTTAATTTCACGCTTTTTTAAACATTCTGTCCGCCCACATTCGTAGGCTACGACTTGCAGGCTGTAGCCGACGAATTGGTCTGATTACTTTTTTGGGCATCTTAAGGGATTCATAAGTGTGTGAATATCAAGAATGCATATGGGTATGATTCCGAATATAATTTAAACATAAAGTATAATTCGGTTTCGTATATAAAGCACATATTATTGATTGATTAAGTATCATGTATTTGTGCACAAACAAGTGTGAACAAAAATGTATTTCCATTATGATCAAAGTATTTCCATTATGATAAAGTCTCAGATTACAAGTTTGGAAAATGAAATACGAACTACGACACAATTACAAGTTTCCAAAAATAGAAATACTAATACACTTTCTAAATAAGGAAAGTAAAGAAATGCGAAGCATTACATAAAAACTACTTATACCAAGTCGTCTTTATTTATAATTTGAAAACGTTTTGTTTTGTGCATATCCAAAAAGTTTGTGTTATTAATATTGTCCCGGTACAAAATGGACTGAAGAGGAGGATTAGGGATAACGGGATCGTAAGAAGACATTTACAAAACACAGTTTCAGTTTTTTCAATCTTATGGTTCATCATGTTTTGTGAATGAATAGAGCACAGTCCACTGAACATGACTATGTATGTAGGTAGGGTGTACTAAAAGTCTAAAATGCTTCAACTACTAAATTCTCAAATAGTATGGGGTCCGAGATGCGAGAATTGTCTACGCATGGTACGTTTAATGTCTAAGAGAGTAAAGGCATAGAATTTTGTATGAATGGATGATATTGAGTGAGTTTCCATTAGTGTAAGTATAGATATTATACTAGATTGGGTTTACCTTGATTGGTTTTACTTTCCTCAGTACATATAACCCAACTATGTTGTTAAAGCATGTTCAATTGGTTCCCCTATTTGCTTGAGAGATATAACCACTTTATTCAGTCTCTTTTAGATGAGAACCCAATGTCCATATCCTTTTATTGATTCTCGTACCTTGCCATTAAATTCAAGAAGGTTTCATGCTCGTTCCGACTTATTGTGACGGGGACGTCGTCGTTCACGTCACAATCATCCCTTTTTTTATGTGAAGTAGACAAAGGCATTTAGTGCCTTCATTAAGTTTTGTTCCTTACCAGCTATTAATCGGTTTATCAGGTTTGACTTATTCTTTAATGGATTTTTAACTTGCAAGTGGGCCTCTTTAGGTGGACCCAATTCTTGGGCCTCAACTATTGGTCCAGTACCCTGAATGACGGATGTTCTCATCGGTATGTATGTATGTATACCCAACAGATAAGGTCAGTTCCATACCCAATTCCTATCAATATCGGAACCGGGTATTGGGCCGGAACATGGTAAGGACCAATCGAGTACAACCGGTTGTACTCGATATTAAGGAACTAGACCCTCACTGCAAGTATTGTGAGAAGTTCTTCAAAGTCATGGGTAACTCAAGTCTCAAAAACATACAGTTAGCTGACCAAAAAAGCTAGAAAAGAAGTGGAATCATTTGGATCTGCAAACCCCCAAATCTAGTGTTGAAGTGTTTAAGTTTAACTCTAGGTGTTAAAATGTTTAAGATTAATTATAAGTGTTGAATTGTTTAGGTTTCATTTTTTATTGATTTTTTTAATAAAATTACATTTATATTAAACTTATTTAACATTAAATCTGAATAAATATTACTATACTAATACAAATTACAAAGTGACGTCCATTACAAGTTTCCAAAATTCTAACTTGGTAAACGATCTTTCATTAACTTGTTCATATTCGGCCATAGATTATTCAATAACATGCTCATCGTTATTTGGGACTTCCAATCGACCATTTGTCTGCAGTAAATATCGTGAAATCTTCCAATCGGTTTGGGTATACTTATGATCTTTGCTTTGAGATCATCACTTGTACGATCGATTTCAAAACTCATTTCCTCGTCAAATATCTCAATAAGTAAGGGTGTTCAAAAAATCTGGATTTCCGAAATATCCAATACATCTGAAACTATTTATACTCACTGGGGGGAAGGGTCTAAAACCGGTTCTAAAGGTAAAAAATTGAAAAAACAACTATATAGTCATTACCAACAGCTAGAATCGATTCCAACGGTTTTTACCATAATACCCATTTCCTATCTGTATTATCGGGTCCGTTCTGAAACTTCTTCGGGTAGGAATCGATTTTTCAAAACAAATAAAGTACCAGGTAGGAATTATATCTGGTGGCATCGGTTCTAAACCGGGTATACATCCCACCGGATAGGAACTAGAACCGGTTCCGAGTCAGGTCCAACTGTTTGGATGAGAAACCGGTTTTTTTTTCACGCATCTCTACCCGGTTATTGAAACCAGTTTTTTTGTTGGGCCTCTACTTGGACCTTATAAACTTGGACCTTATAAACCCTTACATTGTTAGGCCCAAAACATTGGGCCGGTGCTAATTTCCCCTGAATTGACCGCTACATATACTCAATTCCATCAAATTGGAAGCCATTAGCAAGCTACGAGCGAAAGTGTGTGTAGCCTTCGTTCCGGATCTTTCTCGATTTTTCTCTTCCTCATCCCAAATTCTCCATTGCAGTTCCATCATTCCACAATTTAACCATCGTACGTAGTTGCAGGTATTTAGTTGCCTTTCATACATGTTTATTTTGATGTTTTTTTTAAGTTTTTTTTGTTAAATAAAACTCTAGGTATGTTTTCTTCTCTGTGATTTTTGTCATTCCTTTTAACATTTGAAGCCGTTAATTAGGGTTTGTTTGTGATTCGTTTTTTTAATTTTTTTACGTGTGTGAAGATAGATAAATGTAGCCGAAAGAGTTGAATCGTGTTAGGGTAGATTGTTTTTTTTTTCTTTTTGGTTTGGATACTTTTTACTAGACGAAGAAAATCATAAGCTTGGATTGAAGATTTTCAGTTGATTTAAACATTTAGGGTTATATTCAGTTATTCATTGCCCAGATGTTATGGTGTTTTAATAAATGTTGGTTATTTAGGATTTGTTTTTCCACAGTTTTATTCTAGGGTTTTTTTGGTTACTTTTTTGGTGTTTAAAACAGAAGAAATATGATTTTTTTTTGTTGAACCGGAAGAATAATGTTATGAGGGATCGGTCCAAATTAGGGCAATAAAAGGTAAAATGGTTTTCAATAAGTAAGATAACTGGATTATGTACTGCTTGCGTCGGTATAAACTATATAAAACTTGCTTTGGGTGTTTTTATTTTGTTACTTCGGTTAACGGTTTTAACTTTACTATCCTACTACTTTCAGATTTAGATGGAAACCGGAGGCAATTCTTTAGCATCTGGGCCAGATGGATCAAAGAGAAAAGTGTATTACTTTTACGACCCGGAAGTCGGAAACTACTATTATGGGCAAGGTCACCCAATGAAGCCGCACAGAATTCGCATGACACACGCACTATTAGCTCACTATGGCTTACTACAAAACATGCATGTCGTAAAGCCTGTTCCCGCTAGGGACAAAGATCTTTGCCGGTTTCACGCTGATGATTATGTTTCCTTTTTAAGGGGTATCACTCCGGAAACACAGCAAGATCAATTGAGACAGTTAAAACGGTTTAATGTCGGTGAAGACTGCCCCGTATTCGACGGTCTGTACTCCTTTTGTCAGACGTATGCTGGTGGTTCTGTTGGTGGGGCTGTTAAGTTGAACCACGAGTATTGCGATATCGCGATAAATTGGGCCGGTGGGCTGCATCATGCTAAGAAATGCGAGGCATCTGGTTTCTGTTACGTAAACGATATCGTGTTGTCAATTCTTGAACTTCTGAAAGTGCATCAGGTTGGTAAACTGTTGTTTTTAGTTAATATATCACGTTTGACCTGTTACCGATATAATATAATATAATACAATCTTTTGCTGACTTGGAAGTATGTTTATTTGGTGCAGCGTGTGCTATACGTGGATATCGACATTCATCACGGTGACGGTGTGGAGGAAGCGTTTTACACAACCGACAGGGTGATGACCGTTTCTTTCCACAAATTCGGAGATTATTTTCCGGGTACAGGGGATATAAGAGATATCGGATACTCAAAAGGAAAATATTATTCCCTAAATGTCCCTCTTGATGATGGCATTGATGATGAAAGTTACCAGTCGTTATTTAAGCCGATAATCGGTAAAGTTATGGAAGTTTTTAGGCCCGGTGCAGTTGTGTTACAATGCGGTGCAGATTCTTTATCAGGAGATCGATTAGGCTGCTTTAATCTATCAATTAAAGGTCATGCTGAATGTGTGAAGTATATGAGATCTTTTAATGTGCCGTTATTGTTGCTTGGTGGTGGAGGCTATACAATTCGAAATGTTGCTCGTTGCTGGTGCTATGAGGTGATTATTAATTTAATTTGATTTAAATAATTATAATTTCCAGTGCTACTCGAAACTAATAGTATAATGGATACTTTGTTTATTTGTGCAGACTGGAGTTGCGCTTGGGGTTGAGCTAGAAGATAAAATGCCGCAGCATGAGTATTATGAGTATTTTGGTCCTGATTATACTCTTCATGTTGCTCCGAGTAATATGGAAAATAAGAACTCGCGCCAGTTGCTGGATGAAATAAGATCAAAGCTACTTGATAATCTTTCTAAACTTCAACATGCTCCAAGTGTGCAATTCCAAGAACGCCCACCTGATACAGAATTCCCTGAGGTTTGTTACCGCAGTTTTGTCTTTTATGTGTAGTACACACACACACAAATACATATATATATAGGGGTAGGTTCATTTGTGAACAACCCCCTTGATTGTGAACACTAGTGAACTAATCCTAGCCCTTGATTATCAATACACAAGTGTAAATCAATGGTCAGGATTTGATGATGAAAATACACTAGTGTATTTTACGATTTGATGATGAAAATACACTAGTGTAGTTTATGATTTGATGATGTAAATCAATGGCCAGGATTTGTTCACTCGGTTCACAAAAATACTAGTGTTCACTCTAGAACCCCACCCTATATATATATAATATCTGCACTTAAACATATATAACATCTCGTGGCAAAATTTTACATTTTTTGTAGAAATAAAAACACAGCTCATGTTAGTTATTATGATTTATGGTATTTGAAATGATTAACTGTATGTTTCTTTTAATAATTTAACGTCCGTAGTCTGAAAGCAGAATTAATGGGACTGTTTCAATAAAATAATACAATTATCTGAATATGTGGGATTGTTTATTTTGCTGGTGACTTGAATTTATATGCAACAATATATAAAATTAAATATTTAATTCAAAGACTAGTTTTTTAGCTTATAAGTTCAACTTAATCAAACGAACCTCACCTTGGCCTGTACACTAGTAATCCTATAGAATAGTCGTATATATGGTTTACATTAACTTTCAAATTCAGAAAAGAAAAAAAACTAATGATTAAATGAAATATGACGGACTCACATTTGTCTGATTTACTGGTGATCTTGGTTTTAAAAAAGCGCGGCTAGGCGTAGGTTGCAGCGCCTTATGTGACACGAGGCGAATGTTTTTTTATAAATCGCGTGCTTTAGGCTTTTTTTGGTTGGGCGAAAGCTTTGAAGCGCAGGCTATAAAGACTTGAGGCACATTTTAGGGCCTGATTTACAAAAAAACATTATGAAATTAAGAAAAGAGAAGAAATTGGTGCTTACCTGCGATGAAAGAAGAGAAATAGGGAAGAATTGAAGCTTACCTGCTGATTTAGGTACAAATTAGGGTTGATGGCTGGTTAATTACGTTAGATAGAGAGACGAGAGGAGCAGATAGTTGTGGCGGCTGATGATTATTAGGTTAAATAGATGTACATTCTTTTTCTTTTTCACCTTTTTTTTAACTAACTTACAATTTTCACCCTCAAAGTTATAGATTCATCAACTTTAACCCTAGACTATTACAAGTTAGTGCATCAAGATGCTGTACGTATACGTTATCTGTATATTTAATTATAGATATAGCTTATTGATAGATAAATTTAAAGTAACTTTTGCTGGTAAACCTATAAGAATTAATAAGTTAATTATTCAGAGAAATCGCGCTTTGCGTACGGTGCGCATCTCGCTTTAAAACCAAGCTGGTGACGGGGGCTATTAATATACCATTCTATAAGAATATAGATAACATTAAAAACCAAATGTAAGCACTAGAAACCCTAAGTTTACTTACTAGCTAATTAGGAAATCAGATATGCACAAATTCATAGTTAATCTTAAATCTTTATTCACAAGTATGAAGCTAAACAACCTATTCGAACTTATTGTTTCTGGAGAGTATTGAAGGTCAGAGACGAGGGAACCAAGGGCAAATATTAAATTACTATTTTGGTTCTTTAGTATCTGCGTTATTTTTTTATTACATTGCGTGTTCATCGACCAACCAGTTTTAGATTAAGATATTTTTTAACTTATTTTTTGTTTTTTTCTTGTACAAAAATTTTTATCACTTGTAGTCCTTGAGCAATGATAATGGGAGGAAACAGGCACACCATGCTGTTCTTGATGCCTGCTAAATTATTATTAATTCTTTCTCTCACGTGAAGCTAACAGAAGTGATTTTATCATTATTCAGGCAGATGAAGATCAAGAAGACGATGATCGAAGATCTGATGATTCCGATGATGAAAATGAGGGGTAGCTCCTGTGCAAATTTCAAAAATAAATTAGAAAATTGTTTTTTTCCCTGTTTTCTGAATTTTTTATATTATACCTTAAATTACTTTTTTGTTTTTTTCTTTTGCAGCAAGTCTTTTGTTGGACGTGTGAAAAGGGAACTTCATGATATCGAGCCTAAGGACATGGTATGTTTCACTTTTGTGATCTTTGAGTTCATTTTATAAACTGTTTATCAGATTCAACAATAAGCCATGCAATTGCATTACTTTTCTCAATAAATCAATTTACTTTCGTATTATATGATATTAAAAGCCCCCTTATTTATGATCAAAGTTAAAAAAGTATAATATGAGATTTAGCTAGCATGAGTTGATATTTGATCATTTGATGGGATACTTGTATCATTTGGTTATAATGTCGTTCATTTTAAATGATCCCAAGGGTTTTTTTTGGTTTGTGTTTTGGAACTTGTTATCTTGTTATTGCGACTTAAAATCGCAAGAATCACATTTTATTGTTTGGATGAACAATTTTTCTGTTATTTAGTTAATTTGGGCTCAAATAATCTAGACAAGCTATAACCATTCTTTTTAACCTAATTTGAAAGACCTTTAACTCTCATTTCACAAATCATCTCTTGTTTTTTACATCATGTTTTTAATTTCTGCTCATATATTATCTGCTACTTCTTTGAATAAATCGGAACTTAGTAATCATTCAAACCTATTATTATGTGATTATTACAACTTCAAGCTGCAAATCCACATCCAAAATAAACATTCTGAACTCCTTTTTGTTTCTGCGAGCAAAATAAATCCAATTGCCCAACATCTAGTTAGCCACTCTGAAAACGCACATTCAAACACCCCTTGAATAACCTTGTATCATTTAATGCTAATGTCTCCCCGTTGTGTGTGTCCAGGATGATATAAAGGAAGGTGAACATGCTGGGGCTAGAGAAATGGATGCATCATTTGCTGAAATATCTTTAAAGGTAAAAATCTTATTTCACAAAATAGTAATTACAATTAATAATATAATAAATAAATCTATAAAAATATTTATATGATCTTTTCAAGTGCTTGAAATATTTGCGCGCATGTATTGCCAGGGTTCAAATTCAGGTGCAGCGCCAGCAGCAGATGTGAAAGTAGAACAGGGGAACTCAAACAAGCCAGACCAGCCTGCTGACATGAATCTATAATCCATCGTATATGTTTATGATATCTTATAGACATTTTACTTCAGTTTCCTTAAAACTTGTGTATGTACAAGCGTTGTAAGTTACAGCTTTTGGATACAAGAATCAAGTGACTAAACTAGAATGGTTAATGTATGGGAATGAAATGTGTTTATCACCATTTTATCATCATATTTGTTGTGTGTTTGGTTGTTCTGTCGGAATGGGATGTTGTAGAAGGGTGTTTGGTTTGTAGGAATATGTTTCCAATCAAAATGAAATTTACAACGAACAATGCTGCGATGGTAAGCTGATCAAGCCCCTTCGCTTTAGATCTTGAGCGCTTTTAACAAGTTAAACTAGCCATGTACAGGATTAGTCTGATTTAGTTGTTCGACTAAAGAGAAAATGAGCACAATAAGCACAAAATGAGACTCTTTGAATGACTATTGATAGGTAATAGAAATGTCCATTGTTTCAACATAATTAATCAACAAATGTGTTTATTGTAGGGACGATGAGTGCTTCATCGCATGTCTTACCTTTTCAGACGACTGTTTACGACCACACGGTATGATCACAGGGTCTAATCCCTTTTCTTGTACAAACACTCAAGCATCCCATGGTGATGGTAAGTTTGGTAACAAAAAATCATGAGATTTGATGACCCCCTTTTTCATACATTGCCTAACCCTTGGGGGTCTAAAGGGGTGTTATATTACTTTTCTTCACATCACATTGATACTGATTATGTGATAAACAACTAAAATACCTCCAAATTATCGGATAATCAACAAAAAATCTTGTAAGAGTGTTCTTTGTTCGACTTAAAATTGAAGCCTGACTTGAAAAAATGAAATCTGATAGAACCAACTTTGAATTTTGAATTTGATTTTCTAGTATTCGATTCGGGCAAGCATCCAAACGGAATTCCAAAATCATTTTTTAAATGAAATTTTAATTCCTGCCAAGTTTTAAAATTTTCAAATTTGAATATCCCGAATCAAATAACTCGAAAAAAAACCCGAAACATGATAAATATAATAGTAATTTTTGTTTTATATACTATTATTTTGTGATTATGGGGTTAGATTGGTTAAGCTGATCGGCCTAACTTCACCAAACTCACGATCTCTTTTTTGTATTAAGTTATTATCAAAATGTTACATACCATAGAACTTTAGCTACACAAATTTTTAACAATCGGTATCAAGTCTGACTTTCGGTATGAGTATGATTGGAAACCCATTCAATTCATCAGGGTACTAGAGCACAACCCTAAGTACTCCAACGACACCAACTAATAAGAGATAACGACCTCAACTTTTACCAAATCCAACCTAAAGTACACAAATAAAGACCACAATCTAAAGTTCAATCATCACCATCATCAAATCTCACTAACATCAAAGTTAGGGTAGGGTCTAAGGAGGGTAAGATGTAGATAACCTTACCTCTACCCCAAATGAATAGAGAGACTGCTTCTAGTTAGACCCTGACTCGATAATAGTTTTGTATCAAGCCTTGGACATAAGACACATAACACTCAACAATTGGAACAAATGCTGATTAGTGCATGTACCTAGGGTTGCAAACGAACCGAAAGAACACGAACAAGACATTGTTTGTGTTCGTTTTTTAAGAAATATATGTGTTCGCGAACCGTTCACGAAAACGTATCAAACGAAATTTTATGTTCGTGTTCGTTTGTTAAGGAAGTGAACTTGTTTGTGTTCGTTTGTGTTTGTTTCTTAATTTTAGGCAACAGACAAAAACGAACGTTGACGAATACAAATGAGCACAAACTAATGTTCGTGAACACAAATGAAAACAAACGAACACAAACAATCGTTAAAAATGAACAAAATATATAATACAGCGACACTTATTAGATATCTAATTCATACGAATTTTGAAGTATTTAAATAAATATAAAAACTAACAACACTAATTTGCTATCGAACACAAACGGACACGTTACCGAACGTTCACGAACATAAACAAACGAACACGACTTCTGTTCATGTTTGTTCATTTAACTAAACGAACGAAATTTCTTGTTCGTGTTCGTTTGTTTAATTAATGAACGGACACAAACGAACTTCCCACTGAACGGTTCACAGGTTCGTTTGCAAGCGTACATGTACCCCTGTCTTTCAGCTGTTAACGCTACCACAACCTAAAGTTCAATGCACTGAATATATATATATTTATTTATTTATATAAAATAATATAACAAAAATATCTTATATTATTAATAAAAACAACCCTTTTCAAGTATTCTTCGTTACAAGTGGAGTTGGGGCTAGGGGTGCTAAACGGGTCGTGTTCGCGGGTTGACGGGTTCAACCCGACCCGAACCCGAAAATTTTACACGAACCCGAACCCGAACCCGACCCGAACACGGGTTTGGTATCATATATATGAACCCGAACACGACCCGAAGTTTTGTGGGTTGACCCGAACACGACCCATTTAACCCGAATTTTTTAATTTTTTTTCTAAAACTAATATATTAAAATTAAAAATTACTTAAAAAACACAAATGTATATAATAATATCATATTTAAATTATAAAAGCTATGTTAATTTCTTCTTTTAAGTTATAATCAAGGCATAAAATACACGCCCCATTTAATTTATGAGATAAAATATAGAGTTAAATGCTTGGTTGGTCCCTGTGGTTTGCGAAAATTACAGATTTGGTCCCAATGGTTCATTAATTACACGCTTGGTCCCAGTGGTTGCAATTTTTGCACTCGGGTGGTCCTTATGACTAACCCATGTTAACTTTCTCAGTTAAGTCTATGTAAAATTACCACACTACCCTTACTATTAAAAAACAAAAATAAATAAACACCTTCTTCTTCTTCTCCCTGATCTCTCTCTCTCACTTTCCTTTTCTCTCTCTAAAACCACAAGACCACCGTCTCCCACCTCCACCACCGCCTCCACCGTCGTCTCCTACCTTCTCCTCCCATTCACTGTTTCAGGTAATTAATCTCCCTATTTTCCTAAACTTAAAACAGGGGCATCTTCATCATCATCTTATCTCCTAAAAAAATCTACCACCCAATAACAACCAACGACCACCACCCTCACTGCCCTCAACTACCCAACCCGCCGGAAAAATGACGTGGGTCGTCGGAACACCACACTAGCCGCCGCTACTGCTGCCGTCATCGTAAACCACCGCCCATCACCACAAAACCTACCTGCCATCGCCTGTAACGCCTCGTATTTCCTAGATTTATTATTTTTATAAAAATTCACGCTCGTTTTCTATTTCCTGAGTCGCAACTACAATCGGATTGAAAAAACGGTTTGAAACGGAAACTACGCGTTGTTACGTGTTTTTAACGAAACAACAACCGAACGCGACCTTTTTTGATGTCTTACATTTAATTCCTGTGTTTAAAACTTAAATAAAATTATACGCTATTTCATAACGTTCAGGCGCAGAAATGGGCTTCAGAATCGCGTTCGGGCCACTCTCAGGCTTTTAAACCCAACCTACCAAACCCTTACCATACCTCACTTAAAACCCTAGAAGTGCCCCCCTCATTCTCACAACTATCCAGCCGCCCCCCCCCCCCCCCTGCGATTTCCGACGACCGGCGCCGTTCCGGCCAACTCCTTCTCCGCAGACGCAGATCCATGCCGCCACATCCACACCCTCACCTCTTGGACTCTCTACCTCACTCCCTGCTTCCCATCAAACGCGACGGCCGTCGGCCGTCATGCGCTCGCCGACCTCCCCTCGAAACCTCACTCTCACTCTCCCCTCTCCCTCTCTGCAGTGGTGTCGCTGGCCACCAATCGGGTGGCGGCGCAGCAGGGGCGGCATAGCAGCGGCGGCAGTGATGGTTCAGCAACGGCGGTGTAGCAGCGGCGGCGGTGGCTTAGCGATGGCGTTTTAACAGCACCCGTGGTCTCAGACCTGGTTCAGGCTCGGTTTCAGCTGGTTCGGGTCTTGAGCTTCCAGGCAGTCAGCTTCGGTTCGGTCAACCCGGTTAGACCTGGTCAAAGCTCGGGTCTGGTCAAGCAGTCAAACAGTCCACGGATCAGCTCCGGGTCGAATCTCGGTTCAGTCAAGGTTAGTCTCGGTTCGGGTCTTGGTTTTGCTTCTATTTCGAATCCCGTTAATTCTTTTCTTTCGGCAGGTTACGATTCGTTTCGGTTCAGTTCATGGCTCATGTTCAGCGGGTTCGGGTCTCGGTGCAGAGGTTCGGGTCAGCAGTGAGTCAATGACAGTTTTGGCTTCGGTTCGGGTCTCGTTTGGTGTTCGGTCAAACCTGGTCAACTGTGGTCAAACAGTCAACGGGTCAGCTTTGGTGTTCACTCGAGTTACAGAGACAGCGGTTCAGCTGTTCCGGTTCAGGTCACTCATCCCAAAGTCAGATTTGTTTCGGTCCGTGTTCAGTCCAGATACATTTCGGTTCAAGTACGGATCGTGCTTTGATTGTTTCAGTTTCACATTTGATTTTAGTTGGTTTGTTGAGTTCACTTTTGGTTTCGGTTCAGTTCAGTTTGGCGTCGGTCAACGGCAGTCAACAGCAGTTGTTTCGGTTCCGGTTCGAGTCAAACCTGGTCAACAATCAACAGGTTAAATCAGTCCAGTCTTGCTTCAAAGTTCGGGTCAAAATCAATCCACACTCGACTTGGTATAATGTCATGTTACTAATTATATTGTTTTGTATTTAATTAGTGTTATAATCACGTAACCGAACCTTATAAAATTTGTAGACATAAAAAGAGTATGTAAACATTTATAGTGTTTCGTCGATTCTTGCGTTGTTTATTGTTGTGTTTTGGAAAAATATATCGACACATATGTTGTCGGGATTGTCCAAAAACAAGAGGAAACTCTGCCCGTTTATCGACAAAATATGTTTATTTATTATATTTATCGACAAAATATATATATATATATATATATTTATCATATCTCTCGACAAATATACTTATTTACTATACTTTCGACAAAACATACTTATTCATTATATTCATCGACAAAATATAGATATATTTATCATATCTCTCGACAAATATACTTATTTATTATACTTTCGACAAAACATATTTATTTTACTTTCGACAAATATATTTGTACACCATTCGACAATATACATATATATCTCATACAATTCGTTAGAATATAAATATACATATACCAAATATGCTTTTCGTCAAATATATATATTAATTATTTGACAACACTCCTACAACCCTTTTGATGAATTTAATTTAGAAATTCCTTTCTTAAACGATGTTAACTATATACGTACTTTCAACTCCAATTCGAATCCTCCGTCGTAGCTTCTATTATTCATGTACATTCGTTTGCCATTTTTAAGGTGACCTCGATGTCCCCTTTCTCCCACTCATCAACTCGTCGTGGAATTTCCAAAGAAGACTTAGCAATTTTGTGAGTACACTCGACCCACATTTGTTTATATCACTTTTTGGGTGTAACATGTTTCCATATACAAAAATCACAAACACTTAAACTTTATGAAACGCACAAACAATCCTATACACATGACTACTTGAATCGTATACTTGTTGCTTGTCTGGGGATAAACGTTGTGCTATGCTTTAGTCATTAACTATTTTTAGCCTTTTTTGACATGCTTAGCGCTATAGGAATTCACGCATCCACCTCCATCGTGTTATTCGTGAGGTCATGTTAAAACATCGTGATTGCGTTACGGGTTTGATTATTAGTATTGCATGCCTTGATATGCTCTTGTATAGATTTGGTTGCCATGAGGATTGTTAAAACTTTATTCGTATACGTATGCTATGCTTAAACTTGTGTACTCGCCTATGCTTTTGCATTGACTTTATTTTAAAACATGTTACAGGTTGAAGGAGATGACGCTATGAAAACAATATAGCAAGGACTAGATACACACAAATTAGACGTTAGGTTTAATATCGACGTATCAATTTTGTTATGACTTTGCAAATGTTAGGTTGTTCTTTGTTTTGTTACATTGATGTATTTGACAATTCTTACGAAATGAAATATGGTTTAATTAATTATTGTCACTTAATAATGTTGTGAGCAATGAGCAATCTCGTTTTCGTCTCATCCCGATGTTTCCGCCATCGTTTGGGGTGTTACATCGCCATCGCCATCGCCATCGCCACCTCCTTCAACCTCTACCGTACACCCTTCAACCTCTCTCTCTACCTCCCGGCTGATGATGCACATCGAACTGCCGGAACCTACTACCGGAAAAATGAACCTGCAACTCATCTTCCACCACCGATATGTGCATCATCGGATCCGACATCGCCGGCTCCTCCGTCGCCCCTTCGACTTCACTCCATCGTGTTTAGTTTCTGATGATTTTGTTTTTGTGTAATTTTGTTCCAGATTGTTTGTGCTATTTAAAAATTGATGTGTGTTATGTGTAATTGATGCATATGTGTGTGGCGGTGATTTGGGGAAGAAGTGGTTGTTGTAACATCCGTAAAAAAAACCGGGTTAACCAAACCCGCTTCGTTTATTAACTGAACATCCAGTTAAAATTTACGTTGCGTGATACTCAAATTAATTTTATACGATACATAATTAATAAATATATTAGAATTTAAAATTTATAATTGAAAATTTATTATAAATAATGAAATAAAAATAAATTGCTGATGCCGGGTTTCGAACCCGGGTCAGCCGGATGAAATCTCAAGACCTAACTCACACCCACTTAACCACTCTGCCACTTGACCCATTTGTGTTATATAATGAAGCAAATAACATTTATAATAAAACTCGAAACTCAAAACCAGCGCGCCCAAATCCGCAGACACCGGAAAATACGAGAGATTACGACGGTTTCTTTTGACTCCGGAATCAAGCAAGTATAACGGATGATAAACGTCGGTTATAACCGAAAACTCAATCAATTTCATTCATGGACCATAATTTCCGTTCGAAACCGAAAATCCAAACCGGTTGAAGAAGTTTATACACACCCTGTGCGATCTTTCCTAGCTCGCTCACTTTTATCCAATCTACACTCTCAACTCTCACACTCTGTTCAAAAGTTCTTAATCACCGGAGAACATCATCCTTGCTGGAATTCTCTGCAAGTCGCCGGAAAACCGAACCCATTTCATCACTGTGCCTTACTATAAAAATAGGACTGTTAGAGCTTCGACAGATTCACCCACACTCACCGCAACTCCCTTTAAAGCCGATGTCGCAAGTCAAGCTTCGCCGGAAAAATTGGAACTCGCCGGAGTTGGTCACTGGAATCATCAAAGTGCTGTTCTCCAGGGGTATGAACCTTTAAAACCTTTTTACATTCACATATAATTCCGTTAATTCGTAAACCAATAATCAGAATCGTTTAGATAAAGATAACAGTCGGATTTTGTTTTCTGGGTAAAGTTTACGAAGAAGATGAAGTTTTGGATTGTATATATATGTAATATAAATCGGGTTATATCTCGGGTTAGACACACAGTCCAGCGGTGGACTGTGTGCAAACAACTATCACACGTCTCGAGTTCGATCCCTGACCCAACCTCACTCTCTGAATAAAATGTTTTTTTTAAAACCGAACCGGGTTGACTCACTGTAAGTATTTAAGTTTAATAAAAACCAGATATTAAACCGGGTTAGACACACAGTCCAGCGGTGGACTGTGTGCAAACGATTAACACACGTCCCGAGTTCGATCCTTGACACAATCACATTCTCTGTAATAAAAATGTTCTTTTTTAAACTGAACCGGATCCACTCGCAGTTAGATGTAAAGTTTAATGAAAACCGGAATAATAACCAAGATAGACACACAGTCCAGTGGTGAACTGTGTGCAAGAACATTACGCACGTCGCGGGTTCGAGTCCAGGCTACCGCACCGGTTCTGGCAATTATCAAGTTTTTAAATAAGGACAGAAATGAATTTATCTAGTTTGTATATAAATATAATTAAAAACAGAAATATTTCGGGTTAGACACGTAGCTCAATTGGTAGAGCTGCGTGCACGCGTACGGGAGGTCTCGGGTTCGAGCCTCACCCAGCGCATACGTATACACGACCGAACCGGTCAACAGTCAAACGGTCAACGATCAACGGTCAACTGGTCAAAAAGTCAAAAAATTTTATTTATTTATTTTATTTAAAATTAATTATAAATACTTAAAAATAATATTTTTAAAGTTAGAAAATTTCCTTGAACTCACAAAAATAAACCGAACAATCCCATTAAAGAACACTACTCGAGAATACTAATCTCAAATAAGAGTTTATTTATTTATCGAACTATTATGTTATTATTTAGGTTAGTTCCCTCGTCGATTAAATCCGAATTCGTGCGCATTCATCATCAATCCAAGAAACGCACCCACTGTGAGTGAATTCTTACAAATTCCCCTTTTTATTAATGTTTTGGGGTGTATCATGTGTCGCTTAAACTAATTCGCTTATTCAAACTCGTGCTATACCATATTATGATCTAAACTTAGGATGTAAATATTGTTTGTTGTGATGTATTACATAATGTCAAGTTGTATGCAAACTATTTGTTAGGCCCATCAGTTCCTCGTGGGAGACGAGTTGAACAACGCGTGCCTTAAAACTCATTCATTAGGCCCGTCAGTTCGTAGAACAACGCGCACCTCAAAACTCATTCATTAGGCCCATCAGTTCCTCGTGGGAGACGAGTTGAACAACGCGTGCCTCAAAACAATCAATTGTTGTATGTGTGTGCAATATTTAATATTATGTGTATTGTGAATAAATTTACATCTACATTTACTCATATGTGGTTATGCACTTTATTTTATAATAAATACAATAAACTCGTTTAAATGTTTTTCATAGGATTCACTCGCCAACTTTTTGTTGATCCAAAAACCATTTTTACACATGATACAGGTGGATAGGATGAAGCAAGGAAAACATAGGAAAAGTGCCTTAGAAGAAAAATAATGAAGGCTAGAAAGATGTATAGAACATGTTGTACTAGTATGATTTGATTGTATGATCTTCTTTAAAATTGTAATAATAAATATGAAACAATATAATAAATGTCATGAGCTTTGATGAAAACCCAATCATGCCCCGATCACCTTTTCCGCTGCGGGTCGGGGGTGACAGATTGGTATCAGAGCTTTTGACTATCGGTATATAGGACAGGTTATTAGACCCTTAGAGCCTATACTATAGTTGATTAGATTTTAATTGTTTATGTGGTTACATGCAAACTCATGATGTTTATTTCTTTCATATTTATTACATACACAAATGCATGCAAACACTTCCAATATTACATTTTGTGATACAATAGTGAATTATACTTACAGTCAAACATACATAATTACATACACATCATCATACATATTTCAATGTTCACATATTCAAATCATCTTCATACTTCCGTTATTCAAGATTTTGTCGCATTTTTTCAAATCTCATCAAAGTGAGTTCTGCGACGGGCATGTAGTAACTGTAAGGGTACAAGTACCGGTAGTCGGAACGTCCTGTCTAGATTGGCATTCGTATAAATCCAATATAACGGACCAGTTTGCCTACCTGGGGACTAACGATGAGGGTACGAAGGACCTACTAGACCAAAGCATGCAATACCAAACGTCGTTCGAACTAACCCCACTTTGAGGTGTCACCGTGTCCACACCTGGATACATTCCGAATATCATACGTTACATACATATTTCTCGATTTTCTCCGGGTTTTAGTGTACGTAACCAGGCTAACACATGCGAACCATATGAAAAACCCGGTAATCATGGGGGCCCACATGATTACAAAGGTGAAGTATGGCGGCATGCAAGGCCCAATTACGAGCAAAGCCCAAGACATCCTATGGATGTAGTAGATTTATTATTCTATATTTATTTTATGAATGTTCATTCCTAAATACGACACATGACCCCTAAAACGTTCAACTCATACTCTTGATATGTATTCCTTGTAGATGTCTTCTAGTCTCGCTCGTAGGAAGATGAGATCAGGAAAAGCCCGCGAGCGCATGGCTGCCCAAATCGCTCAACAAATGGCTGCCGTAATACCCAACATTGTAGTTCAAGTCCAACAAGCCCTTACCGCTAATCCCGTCAATCAAGAAGATCTAAACATTGTCAATCCTCCCCCAAAAACCACTAAATGCACCTACAAGCATTTCAAATCCTGCGACCCTCCAAAATACGAAGGGACTGAAGGTGTCACCGCTCTCCTCCATTGGTTTGAAGAAATGGAAAACACTTTTCTAAATTGCGATTGCCCCGATGATCGCAAAGTGCGATATGCTACTGGTCGTTTACTTGGAATAGCACTTACATGGTGGAATACAGAGAAGGCCAAACGAGGTGTTGAAGATGCTATGACTTTGACTTGGGAAGAGTTGAAGGAAATCATGACAAGACAGTTTTGCCCAAGAAGCGAAATCAAGAAATTGGAGGATGAGTTCTATTCTTTGAAACAAAAGGAAGGCGACCACACCACATACAACAAAAGATTCCTTGAGTTAAATCAAATGGTTCCCAACTTGTTCACTCCTCCTTACCGTTTGATCGAGCACTACATTCGAGGTCTTCCTTCAAAAATTCAAGACTCTGTAATAAGTACCACACTTGCAACTTTGGAAGCAGCAATGGAGTTAGCTACAGAGCTCACCGAGAACCACATACGGAATAAAGACTTCAAGGAGGAGAGGAAGAAGGATAAAGCATCAACTGAAACCTCAAACTCCACCCAAACCGAATCCCCTTCTCAACCCATTTCTAAGAGAAAACGAGATGGGCAACTTTTCGCTGTCACCCAACGCAATCAACCAGCCTCACAAGCCGTACCCCTCCAAGCTATCCCAATCACTCAAGTAGCACCCAACTCAACTTACCCAAATAAGAAACCTTACCTTGGACCTCACCCTCAATGTAACACCTGTTTTTATCACCATCCATCTACCTTACCTTGTCGACTATGTGCGAATTGTGGACGCTATGGTCATTTGAGCAAGGTTTGCCGCACCCCTCAAAACCAAACCTCACCCCCTACTCAAAACATGATCCAAACATATCAACAACCCCAATACCCCATGTTTCCTTATGTTCGAGCTTGTTTTAATTGTGGCGACCCTACCCATTTTAGAAACACGTGCCCTCGATTGGTTAACATCATAAACGCCCAAGCTCAAGCAAACCCAGTTAACCAAGCAAATCAAGAAAACCTAACCACTAGGCCACCAGCAAGAGGAAGAGTTTTCAACATCAACGCCAATCCTGTTGAAGATAATGACGGCCCAAATGAACCACCCAACTAGTCTCCTTCACCAAAACTCAAGATTCAACTCCAACCGCTTAGTTTTTATGTTTTTCTTTATGTTATCTCAATTTTCACGTGTCTCAATTATAAATTGGAAATTTATCCAAGAATCTTAATGCGAATTACTATTTCAGTTTTGTTTTATACTCGTTGATTTAACATTCATATCATCATACCTCACGACATATCTCAGTCTCATCATTTAAAGAAGTTGGGTTGTGTCTCACATCCACATAGACTAACCTCTCCATCATAACAAACGAGAGAGGTACTGTCATCATTCAAACATGTATACTATCAGAATTAAGACTCAAGCTTTGGGTGATTGTGTTTGTTTATGTTTTAGAGTCACATAGAACTAACCATAGCTTACGGATAAAGCCAATGAAAATTTGACAAGAATATGGTGGATACGCCGCTGGTACTTCCTATGTATAAGTATTTTTGCCAAAGGATCAGAGGCATTGTCAGGCGGTTATGAGAAGTTCCATGTAGGAGTTAGTAATGTCTTGGTTGAAGTTTGTTTTATACTCACTAATTCAGCATTCATATCATCATACATCTCAACGTATTTCAATCTCATCATTCAAAGAAGTTGGGCTGTGTCTCACTTCTACATAGACTAATCTCTTCATTATAACAAACGAGAGAGGTACTGTCATCATTCAAACCTATATACTTTCAGAATTGAGACTCAAGTTTTGGTTGTTGTGTTTAGAGTCACATAGAACTAATCATAATTTACTGATAAAGCCAATGAAAATTGACAAGAATATGGTGGATACGCCGTTGGTACTTCCTATATATAAGTATTCTTGTCAAAGGATCAGAGGCATTGTCAGGCGATTATGAGAGGTTCCATGTAGGTGTTAGTAGTATAAGTTTTGTTTTAGGATATAACCTTATCTTTCCAAACGTATCAAAACTCTTGCGCATAAAATCATACTTAGTGAATCAACTCTGTTTATCAATATTCTTTATCGTAGGCATCAAAAAGCGATTCCTGTAGCAGGGTACTCAACCCTTACAAGGAACGTTACCGCCTCAAACAAAAATTTAAACTCTTACCCCTTCTAAGTATGCAATTGTCAAATTAAAACACCATCCTTTTGAGTCAAACATGCCACTACTTAAATTTCTAGACGAATTTTCTAAAAGTAGGGGATACTGTAACATCCGTAAAAAACCGGGTTAACCAAACCCGCTTCGTTTATAAACCGAACATCCAGTTAAAATTTCTGTTGCGTATTTAATACTCAAATACGATACATAATTAATAAATATATTAGAATTTAAAATTTATTATAAATAATGAAATAAAAATAAATTGGTGATGCCGGGTTTCGAACCCGGGTCAGCCGGATGAAATCTCAAGACCTAACTAACACCCACTTAACCACTCCGCCACTTGACCCATTTGTGTTATATAATGAAACAAATAACATTTATAAAAAAACTCGAAACTCAAAACCAACGCGCCCAAATCCGCAGACGCCGGAAAATACGCGAGATTACGACGGTTTCTTTTGACTCCGGAATCAAGCAAGTATAACGGATGATAAACGTCGGTTATAACCGAAAACTCAATCAATTTCATTCATGGACCATAAATTCCGTTCGAAACCGAAAATCCAAACCGGTTGAAGAAGTTTATACACACCCTGTGCGATCTTTCCTAGCTCCCTCACTTTTATCCAATCTACACTCTCAACTCTCACACACTGTTCAAAAGTTCTTAATCACCGGAGAACATCATACTCGTCGGAATTCTCTGCAAGTCGCCGGAAAACCGAACCCATTTCATCACTGTGCCTTACTATAAAAATAGGACTGTTAGAGCTTCGACAGAAGTCACCCACACTCACCTCAACTCCCTGTAAAGCCGCTGTCGCAAGTCAAGCTTCGCCGGAAAAATTGGAACTCGCCGGAGTTGGTCACTGGAATCATCAAAGTGCTGTTCTCCAGGGGTATGAACCTTTAAAACCTTTTTACATTCACATATAATTCCGTTAATTCGTAAACCAATAATCAGAATCGTTTAGATAAAGATAACAGTCGGATTTTGTTTTCTGGATAAAGTTTACAAAGAAGATGAAGTTTTGGATTGTATATATATGTAATATAAATCGGGTTATATCTCGGGTTAGACACACAGTCCAGCGGTAGACTGTGTGCAAACAACTATCACACGTCTCGAGTTCGATCCTGACCGAACCTCACTCTGTGAAATAAAAATGTTTTTTTTTTAAACCGAACCGGGTTGACTCACTGTAAGTATTTAAGTTTAATAAAAACCAGATATTAAACCGGGTTAGACACACAATCCAGCGGTGGACTGTGTGCAAACGATTAACACACGTCCCGAGTTCGATCCTTGACACAATCACATTCTCTGTAATAAAAATGGTCTTTTTTTAAACTGAACCGGATCCACTCGCAGTTAGATGTTAAGTTTAATGAAAACCGGAATAATAACCAAGATAGACACACAGTCCAGTGGTGAACTGTGTGCAAGAACATTACGCACGTCGCGGGTTCGAGTCCAGGCTACCGCACCGGTTCTGACAATTATCAAGTTTTTAAATAAGGACATAAATGAATTTATCTAGTTTGTATATAAATATAATTAAAAACAGAAATATTTCGGGTTAGACACGTAGCTCAGTTGGTAGAGCTGCGTGCACGCGTACGGGAGGTCTCGGGTTCGAGCCTCACCCAGCGCATACATATACACGACCGAACCGGTCAACAGTCAAACGGTCAACGGTCAACTGGTCAATGGTCAACTGGTCAAAAAGTCAAAAATTTTTATTTATTTATTTTATTTAAAAATTAATTAAAAATACTTAAAAATAATATTTTTAAAGTTAGAAAATTTCCTTGAACTCACAAAAATAAACCGAACAATCCCATTAAAGAACACTACTCGAGAATACTAATCTCAAATAAGAGTTTATTTATTTATCGAACTATTATGTTATTATTTAGGTTAGTTCCCTCGTCGATTAAATCCGAATTCGTGCGCATTCATCATCAATCCAAGAAACGCACCAA
Organism: Scalesia atractyloides; assembly: GCA_947069175.1. NCBI lineage: Eukaryota > Viridiplantae > Streptophyta > Magnoliopsida > Asterales > Asteraceae > Scalesia > Scalesia atractyloides. The sequence continues at coordinate 67,647,635 of CAMTDV010000030.1, forward strand.
CTGTGAGTGAATTCTTACAAATTCCCCTTTTTATTAATGTTTTGGGGTATATCATGTGTCGCTTAAACTAATTCGCTTATTCAAACTCGTGCTATACCATATTATGATCTAAACTTAGGATGTAAATATTGTTTGTTGTGATGTATTACATAATGTCAAGTTGTATGGAAACTATTTGTTAGGCCCATCAGTTTCTCGTGGGAGACGAGTTGAACAACGCGTGCCTTAAAACTCATTCATTAGGCCCATCAGTTCGTAGAACAACGCGCTCCTCAAAACTCATTCATTAGGCCCATCAGTTCCTCGTGGGAGACGAGTTGAACAACGCGTGCCTCAAAACAATCAATTGTTGTATGTGTGTGCAATATTTAATATTATGTGTATTGTGAATAAATTTACATCTACATTTACTCATATGTGGTTATGCACTTTATTTTATAATAAATACAATAAACTCGTTTAAATGTTTTTCATAGGATTCACTCGCCAACTTTTTGTTGATCCAAAAACCATTTTTACACATGATACAGGTGGACAGGATGAAGCAAGGAAAACATAGGAAAAGTGCCTTAGAAGAAAAATAATGAAGGCTAGAAAGATGTATAGAACATGTTGTACTAGTATGATTTGATTGTATGATCTTCTTTAAAATTGTAATAATAAATATGAAACAATATAATAAATGTCATGAGCTTTGATGAAAACCCAATCATGCCCCGATCACCTTTTCTGCTGCGGGTCGGGGTGTGACAGTTGTGGCGGTGTGAAGCAGCAGGGGCAACGAGTTGGTTTGGTGGTTATCGGCGGTGGTGATAGCCTGCCCGGTGGTGGAGGTGTTCGTTGGTGGTGGTGGGTTTCAGTGTTGGTGGGTGTTTTGGTGTTCCGGGGTGGATGTGAGAAGTGGCGGAGGTGAGATGGTGGCGGTGGGTGTTCGGGGGTGGAGGTGAGATGGCGGCGGAGGTGATATGGTGGTGGTTGTGCTGCTTGTTTGAGAAGAGACATGTGAAGATATATAACTTGGTAATAAGCAAGGGTATTTTGGTCATTTAACATGGACTTAACTGGAAAACTTAACAGATGTTAGTGATAAGGACCACCTGAGTGCAAAAATTACAACCACCGGGACCAAGTGTGTAATTAGTGAACCACTAGGACCAAGTCTGCAATTTTTGCAAACCACAGGGACCAACCAAGCATTCAACTCTAAAATATATTGTAAAAAAATATAATATAGTCTAAATGTGTTAAACGGGTCAACCCACTAACCCGACCAGGTTGACCCGAACCTGACCCGTAAACCTAAACGGGTTCGCGTGTTCAACCCGAAACTGACCCGAACTCGTTTAGACGAAATCTAAACCCACGAATTTCGTGTTAGGTTCGTGTCAGGTTTCCGGGTCGTGTCAGAAATTCACACCCCTAGTTGGGGCCGAGTGGTATTTCCATTTTGGATCAACCAAAAAACAGTGGAGAAGAAGTGAACACGTCGACAAATCGTGTGATAACCAAAAGACGACACGCGAATATCAGCAATCAGCCACACAGCCAATCGGAACTCAAATTGTGATCCCGCTAACGCCACCCATCCACCCATATATTTTCTAAACTTTCAAAGAATCTTCTTCTTATACAACACACATTCCAGATTCCATCATATTATTATTAGGGTTTACATTTCCGGTCAATTCGGCCATGCCGGTGATGATGCGTGTCATCGGTTCCGCTGCCGGAGGTGTGACTGTAACTGCCGATAGAGTCGTCGGAACCGACCGATGGAGGATAGAGTCCATGCGGCGCACGTTAGCACCCTCACAAACCCTAATTCGCTTCCGTCAGTTTGATTTTAAACTATCCTCACTTGTATCCTCCCCGTTGCGACTCACTGTTTATAATAGTTTGGATAAGAATACTCAAACCAAACCCAAACCGAAACCGAAAACGAAAACCATAATTAGTATCAGTACTGGTAATAGAGGGAGTAAGAAGAGCACTGGTGGAAACAGTGTACGGAAAACGGATGAATATACGGATTGTGAGCCGATTGATGTACGGAGTTTATCGCAAAATGGCGATCCGTTAGGGCGAAGAGATTTGGGGAAATGTGTGGTGAAGTGGATAAGCCAAGGGATGAAGGCAATGGCTACTGATTTTGGGGCTGCTGAGCTGCAAGGTGAGTTTGCGGAGGTCAGGCAGCGGATGGGGCCCGGATTGACTTTTGTCATACAGGCTCAGCCGTATTTGAGTGCGGTGCCGATGCCGTGTGGGCTTGAGTCGGTGTGCTTGAAGGCTTGCACTCATTATCCAACTTTGTTTGATCATTTTCAGAGGGAGCTTAGGGATGTGTTGCAGGGGCTTCAAGGGAAGGGTTTGGTTGAAGACTGGCAGAAGACGGAGTCGTGGAAGTTGTTTAAGGAACTTGCAAAATCAGGTGATTTAGTTTTTACTTTGTTGTTGATAAAGTTTACGGAATGATATGAAATTGTTTTGCTAGTGTTTGGATGTGTGGTTTAAGAGATATCACATAATTTTGATTATTTAGAGTTAGATAAATTGGCTATAGTATAATATCAAACTGATTATATGGGGTGTTTTGAATGTAGCTATTCTGTTTTTAAGTTACTTTCTAGTGTTTGGGTACTGTAATACTGTCCTGAATCTTGATTGTCTCATTATTTAGGGGTCGAATAGCCTGTTTAGGAGTAAGTTTACATATTTATCCTTGTGTAATCACAACATACCACACGCTCAAACATGACTATCTGATGATCACAACTTTATACTGTAAAGCACATCCAAACACTATCTCCTGTTATCTTATTCTAGTTATTCCACAAAGCAAAATTAGTTTCAGAACGCGCTGCCAAACACTCCCTAAATAACGGATATTTGTAAACTGAACCACTTTTAGTTTTTCTTTTAGTAATGTTTTGTGATTATTTGACAACCTATGTACTGAAATGACAACATGATTAATCTTCAGCTCAGCATAGGGCCATTGCAAGAAAAGTCACAACCCCAAAAACTGTTCATGGTGTTTTGGGCATGGAGCTAGAGAAAGTGAAAGCGATTCAGTCCAGAATCGATGATTTTTCAGAAAGAATGGCCAACCTACTTCGTGTCGAAAGGGATTCCGAATTGGAATTCACCCAACAGGAATTAGATGCCGCTCCTACTGCCGTCAGTTCCGATCCAAACAAACCAATCGAATACCTTGTTAGCCACGGTCAAGCAGAACAAGAGTTATGCGACACAATCTGCAACTTGTTTGCAGTCAGTACTTATACAGGATTAGGTGGCATGCATCTGGTGTTGTTCAAGGTTGAGGGAAATCATAGGTTGCCACCGACAACATTGTCTCCTGGTGACATGGTTTGCGTGAGAACATGTGACAGCAGGGGTGCAGCTGGTGCAATTTCAGGTATGCAAGGTTTTGTTAATAACTTAGGGGAAGATGGATGTAGTATCACTGTGGCTCTTGAATCCCGACATGGTGATCCCACCTTTTCAAAATTGTTTGGTAAAAGTGTACGTATAGATCGGATTCAAGGATTGGCGGATGCTGTTACATATGAGGTAATTCTTAGTGTAAAAAAAGTTCTTCTTTTTTAAATCTCTATCTTGTTTATTTATAATGGAATTTCATATCCCAAGAGTTTTGAACGGGCCGAGTTTTTATGGAACTTTAATGTATATAAATGTGTGTATATGTATATATATATATACATATTTAATTATTTATAATTATTTTTATTGTTTTTATTTAAAGATAAAAAAAGAAAATTAAAACACATAAAGATAAATTGGTAAATTGCCAAAATCGTCTTTGAGTTAATGAAATTGCCAAAATTGTGCCTGAGTTAACGATACATTTTAACCGAGTTAGTGATTTGGTAGAAATGGCAACAAAAATGAAACGTCAGGCTTGGTTTAAAAAAGGGGGAGGCGCACAAAAGCGATGAGGTCTAAAACCGATTTTTAAAAAGCGAGGGCAAAAGCGGTGAGCTTTTCGTACGCAAAGCGCAAAGTGATTATATAATTTATTTTAAATATCCAATAAGTGTTTAGCATCCAATACCTATGATTTAGCTATAATTAAGCTTTATATATGTTCTAAAATGAAAAAAACATAAATGTACAGCATAAAAAGCCTGTTGTATAACACTCATAAGCATAGAAACACCCATGTACAAAAAGCGTGCGCCTCAGCTGCGCCTTAGGTCGATTTTCACCCTAAAAAGCGCGCCTCAGCTGCGCTTCTTGTACATCGTGCGCCTTATGTCACACAAGGCGATGGGGTTTGCGCCTAGATGCGCTTCGCGCTTAAGCGCGCTTTTTTAAACCAAGAGTCGTCAGGGTCTAGAGCGTCTAGTAAATAAAAAAAATCTTATTTTGGATGTAATCGGCAAAAGTGCCCAAACCTCAGGGACGATTTTGGCATTTTACTCTTAAAATAATACATTTAAATGTGATACTTGAGTTGCTTGGATCTTATTGTCAAATATATTCGTATCATTTACTTGATCCCTTGGTTTTAAAATGCGCGCGTTATGCGCAATTCAACTTAATATATGTTCAACTATATGTTTTTCAGCGTAATTGTGAAGCCCTGATGATGCTTCAGAAAAAAGGTCTGCACAAGAACAACCCTTCGATTGCCGTTGTAGCAACACTGTTTGGGGATAAAGATGATATTAAATGGTTGGAAAATAACTTGTTCACCGACTGGGGTGAATCACAGCTTTCGGAAACCAAATCGATACAAAACTTCGATTCATCTCAAAAACAGGCAATTTCATTAGGTTTGAACAAAAAACGACCTGTTTTGGTCGTACAAGGTCCGCCTGGAACCGGAAAAAACCGGTATTTTGAAGGAAATAATAACCCGAGCTGTTGAACAAGGTGAACGCGTGCTAGTGACCGCCCCCACAAACGCTGCTGTGGATAACATGGTTGAAAAACTGTCAGATGTCGGGATTAACATCGTAAGATTCGGGAATCCCGCACGTATTTCTCCGGTTGTTGTTTCGAAATCGTTAGTTGAGATCGTAAACATTAAACTCGCGAGTTTTAGGTCAGAACTAGAGAGAAAAAGGTCAGATCTCAGGAAGGATTTGAGACAATGTTTGAAAGATGATTCACTGGCGGCTGGAATTAGACAACTTTTGAAACAAACGGGAAAGCAGTTAAAGAAAAAAGAAAAAGAAACGGTTAAGGAAGTGTTAGGTAGTGCTCAAGTCGTGCTTACGACTAACACGGGTGCAGCAGATCCGATTATCAGGCGTTTAAATGCTTTTGATCTTGTGGTTATTGATGAAGCGGGTCAAGCAATCGAACCGGCTTGCTGGATTCCGATATTGCTGGGAAGAAGGTGTATTCTTGCTGGTGATCAGTGCCAGCTGGCACCCGTGATTCTTTCTAGGAAAGCTTTAGAAGGTGGTCTCGGGATATCTTTATTGGAAAAAGCCATAAGTTTACACGATGGAATTCTCGCTACTAAATTAACAACACAATATCGAATGAATGATGCAATTTCTAGCTGGGCTTCGAAGGAGATGTATGGTGGATTTTTGAAATCTTCAGAGATGGTTTCCTCTCATCTTCTTGTTGATTCCCCCTTTGTACAGGTATTGATGTGCCAAACATGTTTTAAAAACGATTATAGTTTAATAGTAATCTGATAGTTTCAATAAAATGATTTAGCCAAGGCAATTATTGAATATTGTTTGTGCCTTACTGCAGCCCACATGGATAACACAGTGCCCATTGCTATTACTTGATACAAGGAAACCATACGGTAGTTTATCATCTGGTTGTGAGGAGCAATTAGATCTAGCTGGCACAGGCTCATTTTACAACGAAGGGGAAGCGGATATTGTTGTTCAACATGTTCTCTCATTGATATATGCAGGTACATATTCTTGGTTTTATTTTGAATTGTAAAACTTTTTTTTGTCTAATTAACTATCTTGAAGCTTTTTTTTGCAATAAAAATAGAATCTTTTAGTTTTGTGAAGATGTATGGCCAGTTTTGCAACTTTCGTCCAAAGGTTTGTTTTCCGCATCTGGATCCAAAAGGTTTAAATTTTGCCATTTTCATCCGGCTTCTAAACTTCATCCATTTTTCTCCGTTAAATCAGGGGTATTTCTGTTTTTTTTGTTAACTTTAAAGGCAATTCGGTCTTTTTCGCTTTATGCACAAACATTTAAGCAAATGTACAAGTATTCAAAATACATTTACTAAATAAAAAACAAAAATAATATACATAAAAAGACGAAAATACCCCTGACTTAACGGAGAAAAATGGATGGAGTTAACGAGTTGGATGAAAATGGCAAGATTTCAAACCTTTTGGATCCCCTTGCGGAAAAACAAACCTTTGAACAAAAGTCGCAAAACTGGCCAAACCTTAGGGACGAAATTGGCATTTTACTCTTTTGTGAATAATGGACAAATGTGTGCGAAGCAGGTGCAGGGTAGTTTTCAGGTGGAGCAGAGTAGTCAAGAATAATAAATTTATATGAAGTTTTATTGAAGGGTAGTTTTCAGGTGGAGCAGAGTAGTCAAGAATAATAAATTTATATGAAGTTTTATTTTCAATACGGTTTTTGATATTGTTATAGTTCTCATTTTCTTTTAATGAAACTCTGGTAAATACATGCGGATTTAGAATGTGAAAATTATACCGGTGGACGTTTATAAATTAACTTATTTAATGTGGGATGGAATATTATATGCAGGCGTGAGCCCAGCAGCAATTGCAGTGCAATCTCCGTATGTTGCTCAAGTGCAGTTACTAAGGGATAGTCTAGATGAAATTCCATTGGCTAGGGGAGTTGAAATCGCAACTATTGATAGCTTTCAAGGCAGGGAAGCTGATGCAGTCATCATATCTATGGTAAAAAAAAATAATTGAACCGAAGTTATTTACTTACTTTGTTCTTTAAGATCTATGCAGTTAATATCGGTGATATATCGGTCCCCTAGTAAAATATCAGTCATATCGGTAACCGATAATATCGGCGATATTGACCGATATAACCGATGTAACCGATATTTGACCGATAAAACCGATATATCACCGATATACACTGAATTATCAGTGTTAAATTGCTATATAAATTCTGCTATATATTAAAATTATCGATATCTCACCGAGATAACTTATATCTCAAATATTGGTCCTTGACCGATATCCGTATTTTACTGCATTAACTGCATAGTTTAAGATAAATAGTTCATTTTTCATGGAGGTGGTAAGATAAGCACTTTAGGCTGGTATTCTTATACGGGTCAAAACAGGTCAGGCTGGGTTAAACACTTTTGTTTTCAAATTTCATAAGTATTTTGTGTCGAATATTGTTAAAAATGTTCTATTCTTTTAAAAGTTAAGTTGTATTTTTGTAAAATGATTTATGGTATGTCTCCAAAAAATTAATTAAGTCAGGTTGTATTACGGCTTTGTTCCATAGGCAGGTCAGACTTGGCGTGTAACAAGTATTTAGTCAAATGGGTAATTTATATACGGGTCTAAACGGGTTAGATCGGGTTGACCAATTCATATTGTCCTAAATTTTGAATGTTTATATAAATAATTAGCACTCAAGAGTCGAGATTTATAATTTTATATTAAAACTTTTCTTCAAATTTATGTGAAAGGTGTACTTCTAGGCACATAATCACACATACAAAAAAGCTTTTAAACCCCTAAAAGTTGCATTTTAATTGATCCCATTAGTTAGCAGGGTATTGATGGGGGCCTGGGAATTTTTTTTGGTAACGGGTTTTCACAGTTGAAAAAAGCTGTTTATCTGCATTCTTTTTTTGATATCCAAGTTATTCACAATTACCATCTTTTTTTCTTTCTAAGGTTCGATCAAACACTTTGGGAGCTGTCGGGTTTCTTGGCGATAGTAGACGAATGAATGTTGCTATAACCAGGGCCCGCAAACACGTGGCAGTTGTATGTGACAGCTCAACAATATGCCACAACACATTTCTAGCAAGGCTGCTGCGCCACATCAGATACTTTGGTCGAGTGAAACATGCGGAACCTGGTGGTTTTGGCGGGTCGGGCTTAGGCATGAACCCTATGTTGCCTTCGATAAGTTAAAAAGGTGTCTCCAATACTCCGGTGTACATTCTTCTTTCAGGAGATTGGCTTGTGTTGTATACCATTATTTATATTTCATAGCTGTAAATAAGAAACATAGATTTTGTCAAGTTTACGATATAGACAATCACTGAATTGTAAGTACATTATTATTAAATTATTTGAATCCTAAGTTTTGCTTGCTTGCTCTCGGCTATGCGTCTTCACCCAGAAAAACCAATAAGTTATAACCTCTATTTTTCGAGTTGTCAACCGCTCCCATAGATGCTCAGTGAGTGCATTATTAAGTTTAAACCTTCTTTTTCTTTAATAAGTTTGTGAGCTCAAGAGTGGCTTAGCTTGGCTTGTTTACATTCCTAGTCATATCCATTAACCATCGATGTAAAACTTTGTTCCTTAGATCAGTGTAAGAATCTAGAGGGATGAAAGAGTTATTTTGTTTTTCATACTGATTTTAAGATTTCTTTCGCCTACCAGAAGAATCGATCAATAAATAAAAGAAGACGAAAGAGATAATGATATCATTTTGACAAGCATGTGCAAGTTTGGTGATGATGGGTTCTTGGTTTAGTGACATCAAGTGTTTATCCCTATTAAACCGGTGTAGGTTTCCCATATAATGGGCAATTGGTGGATTTAGGCCACACAGTACGAGTGGTTTTCTAAATCGATACCGGAAATTAGGGCTGCAAACGAACCAAACGTCCGGTGAACAGTTCGGCGGAAAGTTCGCTTGTGTCCGTTCGTATATAAAACAAACGAACACGAACGAGAAATATCGTTTGTTTAGTTAAATGAACAAACATGAATAGAGGTCACGTTTGTTCATTTATGTTCGTGAACGTTCGGTAACGTGTTCTTTTGTGTTCGATAGTTCGTTAGTGTTTTTAGTTTTTATATTTTATTTCTATACTTCAAAACTCCAACAAATAAAATATTTAATAAGTGTCAGTGTATTATATATTCTGTTTTTAACAGTTGTTTGTGTTCGTTTGTGTTCATGAACATTAGTTTGTGCTCATTTTTATTCATCAACGTTCATTGCCTAATATTAACAAACGAACACGAACAAGTTAATTTTCTTAGCAAACGAACACGAAAATAAAACCTCGTTCGGTAAATGTTCATGAACTGTTCGTGAACACAAATATTTCTTAACAAACGAACAAGGTCTTTTCCGTGTGTGTTCGGTTCGTCTGCAGCCCTATCGGAAATGTTGAATATATGCTAGCTAATCCAAGCATCAACGCCACCCCTCCAAATTAGAAGCTTGGTAGCAAAAGAAAACCAACTCCAGAAGAGGCTACAAACAGTGCGAATATTGAGATTTCCGACTGGGGGGGGGGGAGTCACCGGACATAAAAATATACATAAAAATTTATAAAACCAGGGGGTCGAAAACGTATATACCTAAAAAACTCTATACGAAAACTACATACGGACACTACTGAGCCCCCTTGCCCCCACTGTGCTACGCCCATGGCTACAAAGACCTTTAAAATAAGGCAGGAGCTGATATATTAGGCTCCTAAAAATTCATTAATAAGGTGTAAGGAATCTGCTCTAACAAAAGAGTTAATTGACTACCTAGATGCAAGGAAAAGAAATAATAACAAATATCCACGTAGACCTAACTGGAAGAACACATAGATCTACCTTGCTGAAAAGAAGAGAGAGTCTGTTGTTGTTTCATTTAAACCATAGGAAATCTTCTCATACAATCTAAAAATCATGGACAACTACATGAACCATTTAAAAGAAAAACATGGTTATGCAAGATGGTTTGTGTCACACCCCAACCAACGGTGGAAATATCGAGGCAAATTTCGCAGTGTATTCGTCGGCCACGACATTCGCCTTACCAGGATGGTAGTGAATTTCCCAGTCGTAGTCGTTGAGCACCATCGACCTTGACACATGTTGAGTTCTTTTTGGTTAAAGATGTGCTGAAGGCTCTTATGGTCGGTGAAAACTACACACTTAGTATCAAAAAGGCAGTGTCGTCATATCTTTAACGCAAAAACAACTGCACCAAGTTCAAGGTCGTTGGTAGTGTAGTTTTCTCATGTATTTTGAGTTGCCTCGAAGCGTACGCGACTTGTCTCGTTAGATGCATCGCAATACACGACGAAGTCGTAGTTACTATCGGGAAGAGCGAGAATAGGGGCATTACAAAGCATGTTCCTTGAGTGGTTGAAAAGACTCCTCTTGTTCGGAACCCCAAACAAAAGGTTTATCTTTTTGAGTCAAGGAGGTGAGAGGAACGACGATTTTTGAAAAGTTGGAGATGAACCAACGGTAATAACCCGCCAATCCAAGAAACGAATGAATCCGGATGGAGATTTCGGTGCAATCCAATTCTTGACGACTTTATTTTCGCGGAATCGATGTGAATACCTTTCTTGTTCACAACGTGACCGAGAAATTGAACTTCTTTTAGCCAAAATTCACACTTGGAGAATCTGGTGTATAGTTGTTCAGTGCGAAGGAGTTCGAGGATTAGACGCAGATGTCGTTCATGCACGTCTTGGGTTTTGGAATAGATGAGAATATCGTCTATGAAAACGATCACAAAGCGATCAAAGTATAACATACACACACGGTTCATCAAATCCATGAAAACCGCGGGTGCATTGGTTAAACCGAAAGGCATGACCAAGAATTCTAGTGGCCGTATCTAGTATGAAAGGCGGTTTTGGGGATGTCCTCTTCGAGGACTCGAAGTTGATGGTAGCCAGAACGACGACAATTTTAGAAAAGCATGTTGCGCATTGGAGTTGAACGAAAAGATCATTGATGCGAGGAGGTGGGTAACGGTTCTTGGCGGTGAGTTTGTTAAGTTCGCGGTAATCGATACACATACGGGAAATGATCCATCTTTCTTTTGATAAAGAGGACCAGAGCGCCCCAAGGAGAAATATTAGGGCGTATAAAGCCTTTATCAAGTAATTCTTGAAATTGGCTCGATAGCTCTTGCATCTCTGAAGGTGCAAGACGGTAAGGGGATTTTGCAACAGGTGTAGTGCTATGAATAAGGTCAATGCAAAAGTCAACAGAACGAGGAGGAGGAGGACCGGGTAGGTCTTTGGGAAAGGCGTCGGGAAAATCGCAAACGACGAGAACATCACTCACGCTCTTTCCTTTATCTTTCTTTTCCACAACGTGGGCAAGAAAGGCAAAGTACTCTTTGCGTAAGTATTTGTTCGCTTGAGGACCTTTGAAGGTTTCTCACCATAGACGTGCAAGGAATCACTGGATGGAAGAGGAAGACGGATGAATTTATCGGAACAAACGACTTCGACACGGACTTTCCGAAGCCAATCCATGCCTACTGTGATATCATAACTACCCAATTGCATGGGTATGAGATCAATCGAGAACTTGTGGTCGTTAAGGTTAAGAGAACAATTAAAAAGAACAAAATCAAGAGTGACTGATTTATCGTTAGCGACTTCGACGGCGATCGATTTTGGCAACCTAGAGCGTCTAAACTTAAGCAATTGTTCAAATTCAACGGATACAAAACTTTTATCCGCGCCGGTATAAGACAAGAAGCATATACATAGTTTACTAGAAATGTACCGTTAATGGTGTTGTTGTTGTTCTGAGCAGCAGTGATCACAAAAACTCGTCCACGAGGAACTTGTTGTTGGTTGTTGTAACAACCCAACTTTTCGGTTGTAATCTGTTTCATCGCTTATTTCGTTGTAACCGCCTTGTACTCTTGGATTCGATATTATGAAAGGGTTAACTACTTTTAAACGCATTTTTTTATCTTGATTATCTATCGCATTTAAACGCTTAACGTTCGAACGCTCATCGCAACGCAAACTCAAAACGCGGTTATAAATGTTGAATTATGTTATGCAGTGTGGTAGGTGTGTACTTGATTTATTGTTATATGTCTTATACTCGCTCAAACGCTCACTCGCTAAACTCGCTTTATCGCAATAACTCGTAACGCAACGCTTAATACCTCGCTAAAACGCTTAATGAAACAAAACTAACTAACGCGAATGAAATTACCAAACGAAAACATCCAAACGCGAACCCGGCTCCCTTGTACGAGCACCCACTCGCACGAGGCAGCCCTGGCTCGCACTAGGCTCACCTCACTCGCACAAGGCCCACTCGCACGAAGGGTCACTCGTGTGAGGGTCCACTCGCACAAACCCACCCGCTCTCCTCTTCTCCTATAAATACAACACTTAGCACACGCACTCCCACTTGTTGTCACTCGCACGAAACGCTCTCTACACGCTTTTCTCTGTTTCGAAGTAAGAAGACTACGTTTTCCATGCAAATCACGGCGATTTTACACGAGATAATCTCTGATTTCATCTAAACTTCTTTGTTTACGAAAAACCTTCATCTTTTTCATAAAACCTTCTGATTTTACCACAAATTCACAGTATTAAACGGTGTATTGAATTAGCTATGGCTCACCAAGTATTGATTCAAACTACCAGAGGAGATTAGTGGAATCCACGATGTGTTCCACATTATTGGAATTCACATTAAGCTGGAAACATTAAGTTCAAGTTAGAAAACTTATGTTTCCAGCTCACCAAGTATTGATTCAACTACCAGAGGAGATTAGGAATCCACGATGGTTCCCAATCAGTAATTGAAGGAAATGTCTAGCCGATGAGTCGCTAACAATATCGCACCATGATGTGCAATATGATGAAAACCTTAGGTTTATTGAAAACAATTTCGATCGAGATCAATAGTTAAAAAGCTCCGCAGAAAAGATACCTATCGTAAAGGTTTAAATGGTGCCCGTCGAGGCCCGAATATACCCTGGGAAGTTGAGTCAATATGCGAAAAAGTACCCATCTTTTGAATAAAATCTCGAGGTCGAGATTTCTTTTAAAGGGGTGAGGATGTAAACTCGTAAAATCGTGTCCATTAATGTGTTGACATGTGTCCGTAATCCTAATTGTGCAAAGTAGCTAGGAGGGACTATTTTCGTCGAATTGAAAACTATGTTTGGAAGGACTAAAAGTATCAACTGTTATCTATGCTCTGAGTGACCTTACACAGTGTCCGTTTTCTCAATTGAGGCACTTGTTGGACGTGAGAAGCCGTTTGTGGCATTGTCGGAAAGTTTGTGTAACGAAGGGTTAAAAGCGTCAACATGTTAATTCTTACCTCTGAGTGACCTTTTAACGAACCGGGAGTTTATGATGTTGATCATACTCTTGGGTGTGCCTAATATTGGCCAAGGAAGGCTTTATGTGCCAATTATAACGTTACACGCAAGTTTGGAGGTCAAGGAAGGCCAAAAGTGTAACAAATGAAAGCTTTGGGAGTTGCTGGCCTAGCCCGACCGTAGCTTACGGTCCAGGGACCGTACCTTACAGTTCAGGCTGCCAGCTATGTTGTTTTATACTTGTAGGCCACTCAAACCACCAAAACTTCCCATTTTCGAAACCATGGGCTCCCAAACTGCTAGGCCACGTTATGCGGCACTTGTATGCATCTCCTAACTCCTCCTAACACTTGGATTGATCTTGTGCATCACCTCCAAGTATAAATAGCAAGTCACTTTTGCATTCTTACTTGATCATTCACTCATTCTTCTCCTCTATCACTCTCTGGAAGTTCCTGCTCTCTTGGGAGCATCCTATTGAGTTCTATTATTCCTAAGGATCACTTGTAAGTGTTCCTTTTAGTTACATTTTCGTCTGGTCATGACAGCATCTGGGTTATCATTGACCGATTGACCAAATCCGCTCATTTCCTCGCCATTCGTGAAGATTACAAGTCGAGAAATTGGCTCGTATCTACATGGATGAAATCATTAGTCGTCATGGTACTCGCGTTGACATCATTTTCGATTGCGATACTCATTTCACCTCCCGCCTTTGGCAAACGTTTCAATCCGCCCTTGGCACTTGTCTTAACCTTAGCACCGGTTTTCATCCTCAATCCAACGGTCAAACCGAGCGTACTATCCAAACTTTGGAGGATATACTTCGGTCATGCGTAATCGATTTTGGCGGCAACTGGGATTCGCACTTACCCTTGGTAGAATTCTCGTACAATAACAGTTATCACGCTAGTATTCAAATGGCTCCCTTTGAAGCGTTGTATGGTCGTGAGTGTCGTTCGCCTATTTGTTGGCACGAGATCGGAGACGTTCAAATCACCGGTCCCGAATCTTCCATTATCATTCCAACCCTCACACCTACGTTTTCCTCCTGTAGGATAACTCGGTGTTCATCCCGCAACCTAACAACTCTTCACAGAATTTGCTAATCGGAACGCTTGCAAAACCGTGAGTATACTCGAACCCCCTTTTTTTACGTTTACCACTTTTGCGGTGTAACATGTTTACCTTATCATAACAACACAAAACCTATTCTTTATTACTTGCACGAACAATCCATTATACATGAACGCTTTGATACGTATGTTATGCTTATACTAGGACCGAACGTATGTGATACCATAGTCATTAGCTTATTTTGAGCCTCCATTTGACATGTATAGCGCTATAGGAGTAACGCACCGCCCGTGAACGTGTGGTCATGTTGAATTATTTATACTAGTTGCGTAAACAGAGGGTTGACTAGAAATATCGCATGCCTTGTATATTGCTCGTATGTAAACTTAGTTGCCATGTGGATTTGTTTAAACTTATGCTTATACGTATGCTATGCTCAAACTTGTATACTCGCCTTTGCTTTTGCATTGAACTCGTATTTTAAACATGTTACAGGTTGAGAAGGTTGATGCCATGAAAACGAAGTAGCGATGACGCTAGATGCACATTTAGACGTTTAGGTTTAATAGTGTTGTATCAAATTTTGTCATATTAATGTTGTTATTTGAATTTCCCTTGTATTGTAATGACATTTTGCCATGAAATGAAATTCAGATTTAATTAATTATTGTCGCATTTAGTTTTATGAGCAATGAGCAATCTATTTCGTCCCGCCTCGATGTTTCCGCCATCGGTTGGGGTGTGACAGATTGGTATCAGAGCCATAACTATAGGGTATTAGGTAGAATTGCCATGTTCGACCTAGTCTATAGTTTAAGCGTCCCGTTTGACCATTCTTATATCATGCTTAAAACTTTATTCTTCCTCATTGCTTCTTCCTTATCTCTTGGTCTTAAAACTTACATAACGTCTTTCCTAAGAAGTTTACACAATACACTTGAAGACTTGAAGACACTCGTGATGCAAACGAGGCGATTTGCACCAAGATAAGTCCAATGACTTACAATTTTTGTGTGAAATCCCTCATTCCGCGTATTCGATTTTTCACGAAGTTATGCCATCAAGTTAGGAGTGACATCCACACCTTGATGGGAGACTTCCATTTCATACTCTAGTGGATCTTACAAACGAGTCGGAATATGCTCCTCGTTTAGTAAGAAACAAACCACACTTAGGGTACGATGTTGTCAAGTTAGGGGTGAAACCTGCACCTTGTCAACTAGTCCCGTTCCTCGATTTTGAATCTCGCCAAAGTCTCGAATTTTCGATCGACTAGGGACATGTAGTAACTGGAAGGGTAAAATACCGTTAATCCTTCTCGAAGAGAGTATTTTACCTATTTGGCCAAAGCATGTTCCCTAACTCGAAAGATCTTACGAATCACTTTGGAATAGTCGACGTTTCTCTACCCGAAACAATCCCATGTTTTATTGAGCCAATCTTTTATGGTATCTCCATTTTAATGTGATTTTATACTTGTTACCTTATTCATTTGAAACCGTTACACAATTCGCACGTCTCCCGCAATCAAAACAATAATAACCCTTGTGAACAAACTAAATTTATACTCTTTATACGCATTTATACGTGATTATGCTTATTGAATACATGTTGAATACCCGTTAAATACATGCAACATACGTGAACTACCCATACTTATACATGCAAAACTTATTTTTAGATTATGATCAAGTCTCATCCTTTCTCCTTTCTATTTCAACTCTAGATATCTTCTCCAAACTCATCCGCTGAACACAAGAAGACCAAGAAGAGATCCCGCTCTATCTTCAAGCAAGAACTCGTGAACCTCGTCACTGAACAGATGGCCGATCAAATGGCCCGAGTTATACCCGATATAGTCAGCAAGATCCAATCCAACACCGAATCGCTACACGGCTCAGTGGACTCCAAGGTTGAAAAGCCTAAGTCATAATTCCTCTTCAAACAATTCGTCGCCTGCAAACCTCTGGAGTTTACAGGTAACGATGGCGCGACCGCGCTACTAACTTGGTTTGAAGCCATGGAGATCACTTTCCGCCAAAGTGGCTGCCCCGATGACTTGCGCACCCAAAACGCCACGGGGGTATTCCGCTCGAGAGCTCTCGAGTGGTGGACCTCTGAACGTAGCACAAGAGGAGATGATGCTGCCCACGCGTTACCATGGGCCAAACTAAAGAAGATCATGAGGGACGAATTTTGCCCTCCTCACGAGCTTAGGAAGCTGGAACACGAGTTCTGGTACCTCAAGCAAAATGGAGATGATAATGATGGTTAACCCAACGCTTCTAGCAGCTTAGCATCCTTTGCCCTAGCCAAGTTGATACCACTGAAAAGACTATCAACAAATACATCCATTGCCTACCCGACTCTTTCATGAACCTCGTGGAAGCTGCCTTCCCAGCAACCATTGAGGAAACCTACCGCTTGGCCGCTCGCCTTACCAGCAACCAGGTCAAGCGCAAGAATGCCGCGAAAGCCTCGCTGAAAAGCGCGCACCAAGCCACCGCGGAAACCACCACCGTTGAACCCTCACCCAAAACCCCTTGAAACAACAACCCGAAGAACAAGAAGCGGAAGGCTTCTAGGCAAAATTGCGCGGTTGTTACTCTGCCAAACCCCCAACCCATCCAAACTGTTGCAGCCATCACCCCCGCTAACCCTGAACAGCCAAGACAGGGCTACGCTGGGTCTCATCCCCAGTGTACTCGATGTGCTAAAAATAGTTTAGTAGAAACAACTAAATTAACTTAATTCTAGACTCTAAGTAATACTCTAGACTCACTAAAACGCACTAAACTACTAACCGGCAAGTGTACCGATCGACTCTAGTATAGCTAAAGTAAGTCCGGATATCGAACCCATGAGACTCTACTAATTACGTTAACTACTCTATTAAGACTCTGACAGACACGGACTAGAATGTTTGTTTGTTTGATTGGGGGGTGTCTAACAATTCCTAAGAAAACAATTAAAACTAACTAAGATTAACTAAGTTAACTGAACGAATTACTTTAGGTTTTAACTCTGATGGTGAAGAAACACTACCTAGACTGGAATCCTGATTGCTTTAAGTAATGATTTTTATTCGGAAGTTGTCAACTATGGAACCGGGATCATAAAGTTCTCGCCTTTCAGGATATCTAAAGGACCCCTGACCCTTCTCAAGAGCACACGATGACACCCTAGAGGTTGTTTAGACTACCTCTAATGGGTTTATGGAAGTACCTTACAGATTCACTCCTTCACAGGATCTAAACCAAAGTAAACTTGGAATCTCGATTAGACTTGCTAGACAATAGCCAACAGGTTTACTTCCTAAGAAAGCTCCTACCTTGCGGCTTAATGACTTAGACCTATCAATAATCTCGCACCTCACAGCTATTGATGATTAGTAGAACTCTTGATTTTATAAGATTACCGAATATTACTCCTAAGGTTAATTGGCCAATTCACCCTAAAGATTAAAGATTTATTATGTGATACAGACACTCACCAAAATCTTAAACCTAGCAAGACTCTATTATGTGATAAAGACCGTCAAGAAGAATCAGGCGAAGCAATAGACAATAATCAAACACCATCAACCATGCACATACATCTAACCAAAGAACAAGTCCCTACAACTCATAAACAATCCATAGAATCTAAATCAAATAAAAATCAAAACTTTAACGCAATCATTCATCCAATCTAGGTAGTCTATGAAAATTAGTTGTCACACCCCGACCGCAGCGGAAAAGGTGATCGGGGCATGATTGGGTTATCATCAAAGCTCATGACATTTATTATAACGTTTCATATTTATTATTACAATTTAAAGGGAAAGATACAATCATAATTACATCATGTTCTACACATCATTCTAGACTTCATTATTTTCTTCTAAGGCATTTCCTATGTTTTCCTTGCTTCATCCTGTTCACCTGTATCATGTGTAAAAATGGTTTTTGGATCAACAAAAAGTTGGCGAGTGAATCCTATGAAAAACATTTGAACAAGTTTATTGAATTGATTATAAAATAAAGTGCACAATCACATATGAATAAATATAGATGTAAACTTATTCACAAAACACTTAATCATTAAATAATGCACACACATACAATAATAGATTGTTTTGAGGCACGCGTTGCTCAACTCGTCTCCCACGAGGAACTGATGGGCCTAATGAATTTATTTGCATACAACTCGACAATATGTAAAACATAAACTACAAACAATATTACATTCTAAGTTCAGATCATAATATGTATGGCACGAGTTTAAATAAACGATGTTAATTTTAGTGACACATGACACACCCCAAAACGTGTAATTAAAAAGGGGAGTTGTAAGATTCACTCACATTGGGTGCGTTCGGTTGATGATGTTGAATGCGCACGAAGTTTGATTTAACCACGAGTGAAACTAACCTAGATAATAACATAATGGTTTGGTAAATAAGCGGATTTTATTAATCAACTTTAGTAGGATTATTGGATATATTTTTGTGAGTTTAAGTCTATTTTCTAACTTTAAAAATGTTATTTTTAAGTTTTTTAATTGATTTCTAAATAAAATAAATAAATAAAAATAATAAAAAAATGTTGACTTTTTGACCGTTGACCTGTTGACCGGTTTGATTGTGTTATTATGTGCGCTGAGTGAGGTTCGAACTCGTGACCTCCCGTATGCGTGCACGCAGCTCTACCAACTGAGCTACGTGTCTAACCCGAAATATTTCTGTTTTTAATTATATTCATATACTAATTGAATTAATCCGAAAATCATTTATTTTAAAAACGATTTTAATGCATGACTCGGTGCTCTCCACAGGTCTCGAACCCGGGACATGTGGGTTAGTTTGGCACACAGTCCACCGCTAGACTGTGTGTCTAACTTGGTAAAAAGTCTGGTTTTTATTATACTTATATACAAACTAGTTAAATTCATTTCTGTCCTTATATAAAAAGTTTGATAATTGCCAGAACCGGTGCGGTAGCCTAGACTCGAACCCGCGACGTATGATTTAAACGCGCACACAGTCCACCACTGGACTGTGTGTCTATCTTGGTTATTATTCCGGTTTTCCTTAATCTTAAAATCTGTTTGCGAGTGAATCCGGTTCAGTTTTAAAAAGGAACATTTTTATTACGGCGAGTGTGCGTGTGGCAAGAATCGAACTCGGGACGTATGCGTGTTTATTTGCACACAGTCCACCGCTGGACTGTGTGTCTAACCTGAGATATAATTTGATTTAAATTAAATATATTTATAACCGAAGACTTCTCTTCTTGTTAAACTTAACCAGAATCGATGTCCGACTGTTTTGACAAAAATAATCAGTTTCTTTAGTAAGTTGTGATTAGATACATGTGAGATTAATAAAAACGAGAGAGATTAGGTGTAAGATATACCGAACAGAGATCCTCTGTTTCGCCGGCGAAATTTCCGATGATAGCAGGTTATTCCGGCGACGTGTGTCTTGCGGCAGAGGGTCTTCAGGAAGCACGAGGTGAGTGTAGGTGACTTCGGTATGAGTTCTAGGTGTTCTGTTTTTAGTGTAAGGCACAGAGGTGAAGGGGTTCGGTTTTCCGGCGAGTTGCAGAAAGTTTCCGGCGAGTGAAATTTCGTCGAGAAT